>JAANSM010001215.1:0-20078 GCA_036850725.1 Orchesella villosa | reverse complement strand
CATGTGTAATGTAGCACAAACTTTTTCCTGTTCTAAAGGTGTTCCGATAGCCATAATATTCCACAACTGATCAGCAATTCCATATGGGAACAACTGGACACGAACGTTGTCCTTATAAGGATCCGCTGACGAAGATGACGTTCTCAACGCAAGTTCTAACAAAGATTCTAACCTCACCGGATTAAGGTCATCAATCTGCTTATTAAGTTCGTCTTCCGCAAGATCCAAAAATTGGACTATAAAGTCACCCTGATCCATCAACAAATAATGTTTCACGGACTGCAAACGTCGCATCAAGTCATACTCGTTTAGGAGAAGGTCCAGTAAAGTTTTACTAGCGAAAGTGTATGCGTTTTCAATCGCTGTCACGTAAACGCGCTCATGTATGCTATAATGTAGTCTGGAAGCCTGCAACAGGACGAACATATAAAAAACTCTTTCCGAAAAATGTGTAACCAACAGAATATAGATACAAAAATCATACTAAGTACGAATGGATGAGCACTTACAGAAACCATACTTATATCCTTTCCACATTCCCTAATTACATTTAGATATTTTCCGGCTTTTAAGATCTCTGGCATCATTTTTCTCAAGAAGCAGGGGGACTTTGCTCTCATCAATTTCATAACGCTTCTCCCAATAATCATCACTCTGCTCCATTTTACCATCCCCCTTATCATTGTCAATCACCAGAAATTCCAAAAATGGATCAGTAATCATACCCTATATACAAAAATAAAAAATCAGACGGAGAAACACACAATTGCTTCTTCCAAAGCCATTTATATTCTTCGCACATTAAATGTTCAACGACTGCAGTTTGAGTTTCAATAAGAGTACACACACCTTATATATCCATGATTCCAAAATTGAAAAATAAGGATCCGAAGCTTTCTGAGCCAAACTTTGGCAGAGCAATGAGAGAGCCTCGTCTGCCACCATGCTTGTAGCTTTCTCATGGAGCACTGATAAAACGGGTCCACCAATCAATTCATTTTCTTCGATATCAGTTACAAGCNTGCCACCATGCTTGTAGCTTTCTCATGGAGCACTGATAAAACGGGTCCACCAATCAATTCATTTTCTTCGATATCAGTTACAAGCGAGTTCAAGACTGCAAATGCTTGCATTGTTGGATGAATGAAAAACCACATTTTTTGAAGTGTCAGCTCTCCCTGCGCACAATAAAAGAAATCGATTAATTTTTACGATGACATAGCACCAATAACATAAGATATAAAAAAATTCCTGAACAGACATGGTACCTTAGTATGAAAGCTTTCCAGTTGCGATATCATTATAAAGTACTCTTTTATAATGTCCCGGATCGCTGCACTTAGAGCCTGATTAACTTTCCCATGCTTAAAGTCACAATAGTTTTCTACGTAATGAGTAACAGTGTAAAAGTACGAGGCGAGCTGGGTTATCTGCAACGTCAAATCTCGAAGGGATTGCTCAACACGTCTGTCAATCTATGAATAATGTAATTTTAAAGTAGGTATAATACATTATATGTGGCATTCACTACTTTATAAACTATAAAACGTAATTTATTAATTTATAGTTTCCTACCGAAAAAGTAATTCCCCGCGGTGACACAGGTTGTACAGTTATTAAAGATCCTTCAGCTCCACAAAGAACATACAAGACCTCTTGAATCTTTTATAATGTCCCGGATCGCTGCACTTAGAGCCTGATTAACTTTCCCATGCTTAAAGTCACAATAGTTTTCTACGTAATGAGTAACAGTGTAAAAGTATGAGGCGAGCTGGGTTATCTGCAACGTCAAATCTCGAAGGGATTGCTCAACACGCCTGTCAATCTATGAATAATGTAATAAAGTTGAAAGTAGGTACAATACATTATACATTATATATGACATTCAATATTCCATAAACTATAAAACGTAATTAATAATTTATAGTTTCCTACCGAAAAAGTAATTCCCCGCGGTGACACAGGTTGTACAGTTATTAAAGATCCTTCAGCTCCACAAAGAACATACAAGACCTCTTGAAGCAGCAACTGTTCCTGGTCCTCAGAAGATAAGTTATCCACCCAAATGGATGGGCCAATCCCTCCAGCACCATCGGCAGGGCCAGCAGCACCAATACCAGGGATTGTATTATCACTAAATACAAAATTCATGGTACTGTACCATCTAGGCAAACCAAATACTGATGCTGTGCAAGATGTTCGAGCTGAACTTTGTTCAGTGATGTCTCGGTGGCGATCCCATTGTTTGGAGGAGGCTGGAGCATCTTTCAAAACCCGGAGAGATTCTTCGGACATTTTGGTGATATCTTGGTCACTGATTAATAATTGAATACTAACAAGTAAAGCACAAGTCCCAACTTTTAGTTCTTCTAAAATGTTTCAGTTCAACTTTGAATTGCTAATAATGAACACAGTGACATGAATACAGTGAAAAGTGTATTTTCAGCAAACAAAGATTGCCTGATTGATTGGCTGGGATTGAAAAATATGTAACTATATTTATTGCTTTCACTGACATGTTGAATAAGCAGATTATATTATGCAAGGTATAAGCCGCAAAGCAGCAACAAAATAAAACGGATATCTAATCAAAATCCTCAATAACAAAAACAAAGGTATCCGTTTTCATGTGATGTACAACACTACAATGCCCATTCCCGCTCGTGTTATATCGTACTTTGAGACAGATCAAAGTGTGTGGTCCACAACAAAATATGAAAAGCAAAAACGATGATATGATAAGTCAAGGAATTGGAAATCATGATTCATGACGCATGCGTATGATACAATTAAAATATTAAAAACACATAAAACAAAATGTATAATTTAGTAAATCAATCATTAAATTCTGCTCTCAAGTATTTTATTGATGAAAATTATTGATGAAAACTCTTGAAGCTTTATTTTACTACATTTTCATTTCATCATGACTAAACTTTTCAAAAATAGGAGGATTTTGCCTCTGCATCATTAAAAAAACCTTGTGCGTTACTAGAATTAATTAAGGATACCGCATCTTGACCGGCAATATCGTCATCGTCCTCATCATCTTCCTCATAATCATCATCTTCTTCTTCCATATCCTTTCATCTCCATTTCCTTTCCGTACAATTCCTCAAACGCAGCTAACTCATTAATAGTTAATAAATTATTTGTACATATTTTTAGAAAATCTTCATCTTTAAAGCAAACAACGTAGATTGGCCGAAAATACTTTTCTCTTTGTTTATTCCTGTCCTTGTAGTCTTTTTCTAGTGTCTTTATTAATTTATTGTAGGGGATGGGTTTGAAAAGTCCTGCACGGATGAGGAATTCATGTCGCGCTTTTATGTGTTTGAGAGGAAATGAAAGGGCTTTGCAGGTCGCGATATTTTTCGTTTCATGAGACATTTCCTTAATTAAATACTCTAATTTCTTCTTCAGCGTCGACTCAGCCTCCAGAAATGTTTCGACAGATTTCGCTACTATGTCTATGCTTTCACTGGAGGTTAGGTAGGTTTTCAGAAATGTGAACTGTTTACCAATTTTCTTTGCAGGGATATCCACCAACTGTGGAGCTCTTCGAAGAACTGTCACACGTTGCTTTTCTGAAAGGCCAATACTTCTCAAAGCATTTACGCACGAAATTATCTTGTCAGTTGGGATGCTGACAAGCCGAGGGTATATTAGCAGCATCTAGAAAACATATCGAAATGGAGACCATGACTGATGAAATTGAAACCTTGTGTTTTACAGTACACATACTTCATGTGTTTCGAATAATTTAGAATTTAGAAATAGACAGACCTCTGCTGCCTTCTCAACATCAATACCAAACTGGGACATCGTCTGTAGATACTGTACTAATGTGGTCTCATCGAAGTCGATTAACTGGGGGTGAGTCTACGAGATCAAATTAGAAACATTGACAAACCCACAACATATTAGTGAGATCTAAGCCAATAACCTTCACACCAAACAAAGATACTCAACGAAGACCAACCTTGTAAATGTTTTCCAGAAGATTTATTGCATCTGCAGTTACTAAAGAATTCTTCCAACTAAACTTCACCTTTACTTTATTTCCCTTCCGCTCGTTTGACTCCGGATGATTCTGCGGTTGGTACGGTCTACAAATTAAAAAATACAAAATACGTCAAATTAGAAATAGAAGAAATCAATGTGTCAAATGTGAAACTTCTATTAAAGTCAAAAGTGTCACTCTCATAATAATTGAATAATATTTCTTGTTTTTGGCTTACTGGAATATGTCAATGTCTTCTTCATCCCCATAAATATTATTGGGAGTTGAACCCTTTTGCGAAGATGAAAATCTTAGTGACTGAATGCCAAAGGGTGTTTCCAATCGTCTTCTTTCACAACAATATGTAGCAATGTGAAGGCTTCTTCTCGTACTATCAGATTTTGAACCTTCATGAGAATGAAAGCTTAGGTGTAGGTGCTCAGCAAACCAAGGAACCTGTAAAAGTATAAACCAATTATTTCATTTTAAAGGGTGTGAACGTGAAGGAACAATTGATAATGACGTAAATGCTACATAATGAAAAATTGGCAACATTCCACTACGCAAAATTAACTTAGTAATAATTTTCACTGACAGCAATCACAGCAGATGTCTTATGTGACGAAATCAGGGATGCACACCTGAAGGCTCGAGACGACAACATGATTGAGGATTCGGCCCTGATTCTGAATTTAATAATGAATACTTTCACGCTGAAATTATTACAGTTTTTGTTTTACGTGAGTAGTTGGTAGTTAATTTGCGCTGGTTAGAAAAATAGAAAATCTCATCGTGACATTGTCACCCAGTGTGTTAATAATTGATAATAATAATTTAATAATTGATAAATTCACAAAAAGCTCCAGAACTAGCTGATAAAATGCAGATGTAAAAATATCTGCTTTCTCTCAAGAAACATGCTTTTAGCGGCGATGTCATCATCGTTGTTCATATGTTTCTCATCTCTATGATGCTTTGTCTATAGCTTCAGTTCTTTTTTATGCTCCGCTATCTATTTCTGTACAAAATATGTCCTAAATGTCTTCACTCTTGATTACTGGCGTTGATTCTCCAGATGTAGGCTCCAGTGACAGTTTTTCATTTTATATTTTTTCTTCATTTTTACAGAAGTTGCTGTTGCTACCTTTTTGTAAAGCCATGTCACATGTATTTTGGTTGGTTGTTATCTCATACTTTCACCTGAAAATGAATCATGAATTGCGTACAATGAGTGCATTTATTAGGGAAAATGGACATTTCTCATTTTCCCAAGGACCTGGTGGTCTGAGCATATTATGTGGAATCAAATACAAAATAGTAAAGTCTAAATTCGTAGCTTAAGTTGTGGAGGACGGAGGAGAGTGACACGAACGAAGAATGGAGATTTTCTGAGAGGAAAACGGACGTATTCTTATGATTTGCCATTGTCAATGAATGGAATGGAATGAAGATAAAGTTGAAAGTCAGACTAAGCCTAAATCTATAACGGATCTCGTGATATAAACTTTACGTAACCGTTTGAAATTATTCGTTTACTATGCTTGTTTGTCTTTCTAGTAAATGTTAGGTTTAGATACAGGCATTGTCTATATACAGTTTTATCTAGGCATTTTTGTACTATACATCATAAAATATATCCAATACACAAAAATTGTAACTGGAAAGCTTCATTTGAGATATTCTGAAATGTTTAACACCGTTGATGGTCTTACCTATATATACTTATTTATATTATGATTTTTTCAGTATTCAATTCAACCATATCTTAAAAGGGTAATAAATATTGAACATTGAACCCTTTGCTTTTCCTGCAGTATGTTGTATTTCATATAAGCATATATATGTGATACGTACCTTTTTGATGAACATTTTACTTATATTTTAGTTTTAACCCAAAAATGTCTAAAACTGTACTGTAATCCGGATTTAACAGGAAGAAATAGCTCGAACTCAAACATGATATAGCTTCTTCTTAAAAGTAATGGTATTCATTGGTCATTTACCCTCGTACGGATTAAAAATGTGAATCCAAAAATAGCAACACCAGCCAAGCGTTATAACTAAACCCTAAAGTGGTCCCAACATTTTCGATGCATTGAAAAGGTTACATTTCCGTCATTACCATTTTGTAAGTCCTCCTGAGCAAACGAAATTCTTAAGTGACTTAACTAAAGCAGCAATTCGTAAGCAGAACATATATAAAATGGCAAAGTGTTGTTACTTCAAGGTTATGCTAATCTTCATCCCCCTTCTCAGTTTAGCATCAGCATTTACAATCCGAGATGGTAACGAAAACTTTCATTTCTAATCAGATTCAAAACAAATTTTGAATTAGAATGTAATGATTTTGATTTCATTTCTTAAAGAGGTTGACGAGCCAGAGAAAGAGCCCCATTCAGGATGGAGTTCCGGAAGCTCTGGTTGGGGCTTTCAACCAGTTCAAGTTGCGCCAATAGCCCCGATAGCCGCAATATCCGGCACGGCTCACATCGTTCAGAATGCACCAACCGTGGACGCTGCTCCAATCTCTGATTCAACACCATCAGCGCCCGCACCCGCTCCAGCTCCGTCAGCGCCAGGTGCTCCAGGAGCACCCGAGGCACCAAGTCCAGGTTGGGCTCCGGCACCACCATCGGCTCCTCAAAATGGCTGGGGTTCGGGTTGGAAGCAGAACTGATTGATTCCATTCATAAGCTTACGTTCTTAATTTATTACATCTTTTTATGTTTTTTGTTTAAAAAAATTATTGATCAACAATAAAATGCTGTTCTCCGTCTGACAACAGCCTTGATTAACTATATGCTCATATGAACTGGAATCCCATTCTTCAGACCATACACAAACTTCTATATGGATTGACATGGCATGGGGTAGGAAAGAGTGCGTAATCGTAAAAATTTCTTCGAGCTTTTTTTATACCGCAGTGTGCTCATTCAATTTATTGTTCAGCCGCAGTAAAATATCCATATACATAATCTAGCTCCAATATAATATCCGAAAAATACTCTTATTCGTAAGTCATAGCAGTATAGTAAAGCTACTACAACACACACCTCGTTGTTATAAGACGACGCTCCAGCACACACTTTGGCATTGCTACCATTATATATAGAAACCGATTTTCATCCACCCACACCTCAACATTAACACTACCCCTTTTGCTACCATGATATGTACTAAAAGGAGTGAAGTGAAAAAAGAAAATGGGGAAAGGCAGGGAGTATACGAAAGTGCAAGGAATTTTGCGTTAAAAATTTTTGACGTTGCGGAACATCCATTTACGACATGTGTCTTTCACTCTCTCTCTCTCCCTTTCTCTCTACTTTACTCTGGAGAATTAGATGTTTTCTCCATTCCATTCTTTCTAGTTTTATACCCATGTGCAAAAAACAGCCATCATCTTGAACATAAAAACGGATTAAGCCTCTTATTTTTCTAATATATGAAGTCATCGCCTGGTGAGGACTACCAACAACAACCAACTTATTCTTGCTTTGAATGTATGTACTATAGATATGTAAGTCTGTACTTTGAAAAGAAAACGAAACCACATTTTTCGGCCCATCTTGTTGTTGTGGGCCTGTTTTGCATTTAGTTAATAACATTGGTTCAGTTGCAGTATTTTGAGATTTTGTTACATATGAAATTGAAAGTGAAGCAGAAGGTCTTTATCTACTTTAAAGAATGAGTTTGTCGCTGTCCTGATCTGAGATTGGGAAAAGGAGTAGCAAAAATATCCTGAATAAGAATGCACTCAAATTGAAAAAGCTTTTCCGTTGATATTAAACTGCAGTGTCGTAGTTTTTAGCTTGCTTTGCACCAAAGCTGAAAAGAATATTTCTGTTGTCTTGTAACTTGTATGTACTATAATATGCTTCTAAAGTACTACTACACAAACATATTGATCACCACACTAGAAGAACCTAGATCATATCATACGTAAACTCCACAAAATCATATGCTGCACCACCGGAAACCCATTCCATTCTCCATTCCTTATTGCTTTGCTGCTAAATAGGGAGTCAGGCTAGCCAGAGATATGTGTGAAAAGGAGTTTTAGTCAAGACTCAAGAGTCAAGTGCACAAGCGATCAGTTTTTTTTAATATTCATCAAAATCCATACATGAAAGCTTGAAAGTGAAACGACAGGAATAACTCATGCAAAAATATAATTTTCATGCATGCAAAATTCATGGCATGGCTCAATCATTCAGTTCAGCTCAAGTTAGGAAAGCTCAAGCTATGAATATGAAGTGTGCCCCATTGTGACTGAAAGAATAAAATGGGACACCATGCAATGCATAACAACCCCATTGTAGGCCCCTATCACATATCACATCACATCGAAAATCCTGAAATGAAGTCATTTTCTGTCTACACATATATAAATTTAGAACATGCACAACTGGATATTCCATAAAGCAATATGATGATGACGATAATGTGATCCAATATAACCATATGCCTAGTCCTATCAATCTCAATCCCATGTGTCCATAATATATGCATAATATCCAATGTTCCAACTTCCAACACACCAATTGTACGGCCCATATCATGCAAAATGGCGAAAGGCACCACTATACACATTATTTTTCCTTGTGTCAGTAGATCCGGGCTTTATTTTCCGAACTGCATATTCTATGCCAAAATGCATGGATTTACACAATCAGAATCAGGATATTTTCTCCTATTGTATGTTTTTTTCTTGCTCTTACTCACTTCTTCTCTCTATTTTACTCGTTCTTCTACTTTTCTACTATATTTATCTTGACTACAGAGTAGAGGACGGACCGGCTCAATAGGTACATGAGCATGAGCACGAGTACTAGTTTACGCATGGGAACCGGTGGCCGGTGCCCTAATCATATTCGTATCATTGCATTGGTTTTTGGGCTTGTCAGAAAAAGTTATTTTTCCTCAACTTGATTCCGTGTGAGTGTGTGTTGTGTATACACTCCATCCTCCCGTACTCCGTACTCAATACCACACACCACCATCAAGTCCATAGTCAGGGAGAATGCAATGCCATTGTCATTCTCCGGCAATGCGATATCATGCGATTTAGGTATATGTAGTATATACTTACATTTATAAGACATTTTATATATAAACTATATACATATAACATAAGCATACACTCAAAAAACCAAGAACCAAAACCAACCACCAGCACTCTTCTAGTGCAGTGCAGATAATGCATCAAACAACAACACACACACAGAGACACACAACTTTCTTGTGTACAGTATACTTGAGCATTCAGCAAAACCAAAAGGGAGCCGGAGCCGACGACTGACGGTCTTCAGCAGTATAAAGTTGTCTACAATATACTATACATAATGAAAGTTACATGTACATAAGTTCAAGATGCAGATATCCAGTTGAGTCCATTCCATAATATCTTTATGTATAGAAGAATTTTGAGTCAGTCTCAGCGCTCGCAGTTCAGGCTATATAATATCTGTGATAGGGAAGGGAAACGGGAAGGAATGAGAAAATGTATGGAATGGAAAATATACTACAGTATATCCGCTTTTCGCTAAAATTTTCATTCGTATGATGAAATGAAACGAATGTGTGTGCATTATCATCCTCCGTACCGTCCTCCTCTATGTAACCAAAACCATACTATATTTTTATGCATATCGGAATCGGTAGTAGTAAGTATGCACTAGTAGCACTAGTGACTAGCACTTTACTACTTCAGCTACTACAATCAACCAGCTTTAGCAAGAAAAGAGCTCTGTACCATTTTCCGTGCTAAAGTTAAAGCTCTTCTGATATTCCAAAAAAGCCCTTTGCTACTGGCGTACTCATATAGTTGAATGTAATGCATAGTACGATTGATCGCTTTTTGTGTTACTAAATTAGAGCTATTTTTTGCTATACAGTAAGACAGAGAGAGAGCCTCTATTTCTCCTATCATCTCTCTGTCTCTCCCTTTTTTTCTTATGAATATATACATAGTAAATAAAAACTCGTCAATGAGACTAAATTCGTTTTTTAATTGTTGTAAAGGCTAAGTAAACTTTGTAGTCACTTTTTCTACTCCTCCGTGCCCAACTAAACTACTCCTTTTCTCATACTTTTTCTAGTGAAGGTTACTAAATACCAATTTTTTACGGACGGAATAAAGAAAGATACATACGTAAATAAAAATATATACGGATACGAATAAAAAAAAGTATAAAATATATTAAGTGCTATTATTATATAGACACACACACACAACCATACACATCCTCATGTGCTACACTATTCGGTATCAAGATAATATTCTACGGGAATAAAAGGCTACTGACCTGGAGATAGACGCACACAAGAACATTTATTTAAAGTAAAAGCATTTTTCTGGAAAAGCTTTTACTTTCATGAAAAATTAAAGGAGAAAGTTGAAAAATGTGCATGACTTGAAGCGGAAGTTGTTGAGAATACGAGAGATTTCGATCGGTTCTCATTTGTCATTTTTTTCCTTTTCCGTTCCTCCCTGCGGCATCTCTTCAATCAATTTAAATTTATCAGAAAGGAATAAAATTGTTTTAATAAAATGTGAGGGGAAACTGGGTAGTCATATATATCCTTTGAGTTAATAACACAATCATTCTGACAAAACAAGAAACGTTTTATAACTTAAGCCTTTCAATTCTTGACAATTTGATACTACTTTAATTTTATACATCAAGACTTCATAAGCGTCATTGACTCAAATTGAAATTGTTGTGGAATAAAAAAAAGAGTTCAAAAAGGAAATACTACTTAAAGTAATATTTTAGTAGGAGTTATTGGATAAGGAAAAGAGGATATACGTAATTTTTGGATCTCACTATATTACAACAAGACACTTAGTATATTAAGGAACCTCATTTTTTTGTGAGTGAAAGTGCACGTAATTACGTACAGGTACGTGCGGAATATTCTGAATTTAATATTTTGAATGCGAGTTTAAACTTTCCGAGTTGGATGAGAAAAAGAATTTGCTAATTCCCTTTTTTGCATGATTTATAATTTTAGGACGGAGACTCTAACGAACGGCGCCCTTCAGTTGGGCACAGCCACAACGGCCACTATATCAAACGGTAACAAGATGAGTTTCGACGGGGAGCAGATTGCGAATACTGCACCCGAGGATGATGAAATCAATTCGGTGCTTTGGGTTGGGAATTTGGATAGCAAAGTTACTGAAGCTATGCTGTATGAGCTCTTCCTTCAGGTTAGATATTGTTAAGTAATATTTGGTGAAAATAAATTGAGTTTATGGTGGAAAAAACTAATTATATCTAAACTCTAATTGTAAACTGCAGGCTGGACCAATAAAAAGTATAAAAATTCCGAAAGGCATAGATGGGGCTGCACATAAGGGATATTGCTTTATCCAATTTATTCATGACGCATCTGTGCCCTACACTATTAATGTGATGGACGGGACGACGCTTTTTGGGAAAAAATTGAAATTGCAGCCTCGGCCTAATTCCATTCATAGAAAGGTACCAAACGTTTAATTAGAGGGGCATCTTATGTAAAATGGATTGCACTGATTGATTTTTTAAAAATAAATGGCAATGATAAAAATATGAATAATCTTAATAGTAGTATTGTTAATAATCACTACTTCAAACTAAAAGACATAATTATTATTCATTGACATATTAACACATGCACTACTACTAAATGTCATTTCTGACTTTTTTAGTTAATGGATCAAAAGAAGGCAGAACAGCGTCAAGAAATTATGCAGCAGCAGCAGCAACAACAGCAACAATGGTTTGCAGCAGCAGCTCCTCCACAACTAGCTCAAGTCCCCCCTAACACGATGTTTGTCTATCAAAACCAAGTTTATCAACCGTACACTCAGCCCAATCTGAATCTGAACATGCAGGCAATTCCCTTCCAACACCCGGTTGGTCCTCCCATAATGCAAATCCAGATCCCACAACAAGCAGCCACCGCTGTTCAAGGGCCACCTGCACCCACCCAGCAGCCCACAATGGTACGAGGTAACTACCAAGGTGGTACCAGGACGCCGGTCTCAGTAGTCCAACAGGCACCACCACCACCCCAAATCAACGGTTATGTCCAGTTCATGCAACCTGTTCCAGCAGGCGCGACGCAAACGCAGCAGCAGCGGAACGCAACTGCTGGCAATCCTCAGAATGCTAGTGGTATACCTAGTCAGTTTACCCAGGCCACGAGTGGGCCACCATTATTTCAGCAACGTCATCAAGGTCCCAGGGGTCCGAGACCACCAAGACATGGTCATCACAATGGTCACATTTCTAATGGCAATCGGATGCCGTATAACAACCATCATCAGCAACGATTCCCTCCTCCCCAGCAACAGCAACAACAGCAGCAGCAACAGCAAATTCAACAGCATCCTCCTCCTCAACCTCTTTACTTTAATCCCATGTTCCAAGGGCAGTCGGTCCATGTGGTCCCTGCAGGCTCTCCTGTTGATCATCAACAAAATCATGTGGAGCCTCATCAAGCGTACTATAGACGACATCCTCATCAACAGCCGACTGCAATGCAACAGCCGCCTTTACCACCAGGCGTTGTTCACGCTGCTGCTAATCCAGTAACAAACGGATTCCAAAATGTCCTCTATCATTATTAACATTTAATTATGCATTTTTAGATTTTTTATAGAAGTTACTTTTAATTTATGTTATAATATATATTATATTATTATTGATGATTCATTTATGTTTGTGTTTTCTTTTCTTTTGGTTATCCTACTTCGTCAAAAAACACAGAACCGCGTAGTCTGGAAGCAGAAGAAACGTAATAAGCGTAGTCGAAATAAGAAATAAAAACCAAGAAAATTTTTTTGATGAAAAGTTTCAAAAGACGAATACGTTTAGGGAGAATGGGATATGTACACGACGCGCTGTCAATGGGAAAATTTATATAGAGAACAACTCTTATAGGAGAAAAAAATCTTTCTTTCTTTGATATTTTTTACAACGTATGTCGTAAACTGATATGAAAGTTTAGATGTAATGATCAGTTCATGATGATAAACAAGGTACGAAAAATGATTTCCATTTAAACAAAAACTTGGCGTATACATTTTTCTTTGTATCTTTTCTGTTATATGAACTCATGATTATGCTAAGCTTACATATGAGTTTACTTAAAATACACAAGAAAATTTGAAAGTTTTTACAATTTGCCAGCCAGTTTATATCGGATCTCAATTTTCCCATCTTAAAACACCAATTTAGACGTACATTTAATTGTGATTATTATTCAGAATGAAAAAAAAACCTGAAAACGAGCAGAAACAGCAAATAGATAAGAGGCAAGTTGAGACTCATGTCAAATAAAAAATGCTTCAGAACACTGAGGATGGTCTAAAACACAAATTGTTGAGACCTGAATTTTCACTATTTTCTAAAAGTACATTCTTTCAACTTTAGTCATTCACTTTCCTTTCTTTTTCACTAAAAAACAGCCTTTCTTAAAAAATGTTTCCCAAAAAAGTCAAAATAAGTATCAGATTTAGGTGTGTTCAACTGATATAATGTATGAACACTTTGAAGGAATAATTTTTGGTCACTTTCTTCGCGAAGTTAAAAAATAAGTTCACGAAGTAAAACACACAACTTAACTCCACTGCATTAAAAAAATAAGACTTCAATATGCGTTCAATAATTTTTTGGTATGTTAATAATTGATTATCACTTTTTGATTCTTGCATTAAACCTTATCTTTTTGTGACGGAAGAAAGTATATACGGCGATTGATTGATTTTATATTGTTTTAAACCTCTTTTAAGTTATTTTCATCTGATTTTTCTGAGGACATTAATTTTGATTGTAAAACGGTTCTCAATCAAGCAAATCCAGTTCAGTGCATGACATAAAAGATATGAGGATAAGAAAGTTACGTCATGGGGAACATCAATATATTATGCTAGTTTTCTGGAATCCAGCAAGACTACATGAATAAGTTCATGATGCTCTTAGGTGATTAAATTATTACTAATTATTCGTTTTCAATTTTCGGACTGCTGCACAAAACTCCATATGAAAAGAAAACAAGTGAGACAAGATGATTTGTTGCAACGAAGGAAAGAAACTTAAAATTCGTATTTTGCAGGAGAAAACAAAAGACGTCTAGTCTGATTTATACGGATCTCATACTATTTGTAATTTGTACGATTTGTCTTGTTTTTCTAAGCATTACTACATACTATAAAACTCAGTAACCCTCAAGCACAGTGCATTTTTTCGCAGAAAAAAAAACATTAATACTATAACTTACATAAAAGATCTGTAAGAAATTTTTATCATAACACAAGCATAAAAACTAATACCATTGTAGTAAGGCTATAATTACAGAAAAAAACGAAAAAAGTTGCAAGCTAGTTACTTTAGTTTAGACGAAATTCTCTCTAGCTTTTAGACAATGAAAAATGTTGTTAAATTCTAAATTACATTATTGTATTATCATTAGCATATATATATTCTCGTTATTTAAGTGCTTTTCTGCTGGTGAAACGCAATAATAACTTACTAAAATTGACGGTTCGTCAACTCACCGTGTCCATAAAATACTTAATGAAATCTATTGAGAAAGTACGCAACGTTATATAAAAATGGTTGAAGAAAAAACTCGTACTGGTGTACTCCGTATATGTATGTATATATATACATGGCTCACTTTAATCTTCCTTCGTGCCATTGTTAGAGAAAGTATGAGCTCTTTCTACCACCAACATATTAACTATGGAATATACACATATGTATATGATATATATATATATGGTCAGGAAAAAGTACATGTAAATGTGGACTTAATTTGAAATGAATAACATATAAAACTGGAACAAGCACTTCCAACAATTGAAAGACATAAAAATCATTTTATAAAAATGAAATGACTGTGACTGTACTGTTGATTTTTTTGAATATGTAATTTTTACAAGAAAAAAACAAAATCATACATTTGTACTTTGTACTCTCTTTCTAATCTTCTCTCAAAAAAACAATCATCAATAGAAAAAAAACTGTTTTATGCACGCGAAGAAAAATATCTGTGAAGGCAAAAAGAGAAAAAAATGTTTGATGCTGTTTGTACTTTGTACTATTGACTATGTACTAAAAAAATATTCTATACACACGAAAAAAAATACTTGTTTCGTACGTACACTAACTACGTGTGTGTTTCATATAAGTCTAATAGCTGTCATAAAAATGATAAGTTGATGATTGAAATAATATGATTCATATGTAAACATATTACCTTACAATTAGAGAGAAAAAATCACCGTGAAACTACACGGATGAAAGAATGACAAAAAAACAGAAGCACATGGGTGAAGTTTCTTTGTAACATTCCAACAAAATTGTGAAATTATATTTCTCTTACGAGGAATTTGTAAACGAAGCTTAATGTATGTTGTTGTATGTATAAAGGCCTTAAAGAAACCTTGAGTGAAAATGGTCCAAGAGAGAAACAATTTCACTGCTTCCAATCAAGAAATTTCACCTGTGACAAGTCCTCCCAAAAAAAAATACCAAACAAAGTGAATATTCTCATTTTAAATTAGGTCAAAGTATTGTCGTCCAACAGAAAAGTACCCTTACTTGTTTCGTAATTGAAGAAAAAAACTTGTGTACTTTTTATAAAATCTTGTTGATTTACCATTTGCATTTCATAGAAAAACTCAGATGTTTTTAGATAAAAAACAGTTGTAATTGACATGAATTAAAGTATTTCTACTTGCGACGTGTACTTGCTATATATAGTCCTGCTAGAAGAAGTGAAAGTTTGTGTACAACTTGTCATGTCACGTAAAGTTGAGTACAATATGGGAGAAAGATATAATTGGTACATTCGATCACTACGGAAAAAAGGGAAGTGTTTATTGTGTTTGGGGGAAAGGTAATCATTCCGATAGATACGGACTCAACTAGTTAGTTAGTGGATGAGTAATTCAACGACAGTTCATGCATTAGTTATTTTTACTTTACTAAAAAGGATAACCACAATGTTCATGTTCATTGTTGTCAAATTACCAGTCACTTCTCACATTGTATTACTCACCGTACAAAGGAGTGACAGGTGCAGGCAGGTACTATATACTCATAGGAATCACAATGTCAATCGGTAAATTTTTCTATAAATCAAACAGGCGCTTAGCTTTTTTTTCTCTAAAAAATGGTGTCTATCATCATCATCGTCAGAAAAAGTGATTTATATGAAGAAACTAAACTGCTCAGAGATGACAACTGAAATACAAACAAAGAAAACAATATAAAATACAATTTTAAACAATGAAAAAATCATTCCTCCACTATAGTGCATTGTAAATGTCCAAAACAACTATGAACTACATTATGAGTGAAATCATAAACACTATTTGTGAAAGATATGATATGTTTGTTACTAAAAAAATCGTGAAATCATATGGAAATTTTTGAAGAGTCTGATAAAAAAAATTTTCCTCTTTTTTAACTGGAAAGACTCAGTGCTATAAACAGAAACAGTTAACTGTGAATCTTGCATTTTTTCTAAACAAGAAATGCTGATTTTAACGAAAAATTGGCTCCAACAGGACTTTTTTGAACTAATTACATACTTCTAAAAATACCTTAATACTATGCAAAATGTCGTTTGATTCAAGTGGGGGAGGAAGGTGTAAAAACCGTTAAATGTAAAGTTCTACATGATGTTGATATAAAACTATAATACTTAGTTGATTAAAAACAAGTGATTAAGGACTAAATTTTAAGGTGTATCAAAAACTCTAATAAAACTGTTTGAAAAACCTGGTGGTTATTCATCCATCTTTGATTCCACAATTTGTGAGGTACATTTTTTTCAACGCTGTGCGCATGTATGATTTGACCGGTGAAAAGAGGAGAAAGTTGAGGGTGAAAGTGGTGAAAGTATTTTGAAATGATTCGAACCATAATTTTCTAATGTGATGGCAGACATGTAAAAAGTCATGTAAATATTTGCATTTGGAATTGCATTGTTTGCAAACAGTCAAACAAAGCCCATTTCGGCGTGTAACGGTTGTGACGTAACCGTTCAAACTTTGGTTCAAACGCACTTTGCGCATGATTCGATAACCGAAACAAAGTGTGTAATGCGGCTACAAAATAACAAGCCATGAACCTGTAAAGCCTGAAAAGGAATAGCTTGTTCATATCATGGCATTGAAGTGGTGAAATCATGCACTCTTACCTACCCTACAGTATCATGAGAAAAGTAAGAGAGTGGCTGAAAATATCCAACTTAATCATCCATGATCCAACTCACTCCACAACCTAAACCCGAAGCATTTAACATGATCTCTGCAAGTGACAGACAAAACCATACCGCATGATACTGATAAATTGACATAAATGGAAATCATCAAATAGTCTTTACTTTGTACTTGTTAAAAAATCCTCACCGGAACCATTTGTATAAGGATTTACTTTGGTGTGTGACGTGGGATATCAACCATTTTTTTACCAATATCAGTATATAAAGATATAGTTGGAAAACGATAAGTTTTATACATACACCACATAATTGCATAGGTCAGGTGCATACCGTAGATTGTAGATTTCACATGATCATGATCTTCCTCCTTTGGAAAGGGTTATGTTAGGTAAGATCCATGCAAAATGTGCACCTGCTCAGTTCAATCCCCGTTCTCTCTCTCATCCCAGCATATTCCTTGTTCATAATAGTTCATATACACAGGCAAATATACCCATTGCATACACCCATAGTACATGTGCCACCGAAATGCGAAGCAAGCACACGATATGTACCAAAGACGGTCGGATATACAGGAAAAGTATTCCCAATTTCCACTCGGTAAAATTGCTGCTGGACTGCAAGAAGTATTAGCAGAACCAGCTGGTTTTCGCAGTACATTTTCAAAAGGTAAGGTAATTTAACTACTTGTTCAATTTTTCTCAGTTGTAACTTTATCTAGTTAATTGGCAATTAGAATTAGGAAAGTGAGCCATATGATCCTTACCTTTTTTATATTACTGACTTCTTGCAGGTTATAACTAACAACTAAAGGCTATCGGATAGAGACAATTCAACCCAGTCACCAGTATTCAGTATTAAAATTGTGACGAACACTATTGACTAGAACAGCAAAATGAGTATGCTTCCTTCAAAAATGATGCGGTCAACCCCTGCTCTTAGCAGAAATGTAAGTTTACAATATAATCTATGTATCTAAATAGTGGATAGATTAACCTCGTTAAGATTGAAGGGCTTTGCCTTCTGGATTCACTAATGGCTTACGTGTCAAATCAGGGCAAAAGGGCAATTAAAATAGTGAATAATGTATTTTTTCGCTAGTCATGCACAAGTATTAGTTTTTGTTGATAAGATATTCATTGTCCATATCCATCTCTTGAGTTTTAAAGCGAAGTCAGATAAGAAGAGTAAATCGCCAAATGTAGTGGGTCTCGTATTTGTACTTGACTACATATTCTGTCCTCTGTACTTCTTTTCCTTTTCTGATTTTTTGTACCATCCTACTGTGTTGTGTCTTGATTCGTTGGGATGACCTGACTGATTAACTGGAAACCGATTTGACTTCCTGCATGACCATTTTAAATCATAGTATGGCTCATGGAAGGTGAGAGGCTCCCTTCGTATGAACAATTTTAACAAAAGGGCGGATGTTTTCATGAAAGCAATGAGATGTATGATATATATTTAGTATCTACTTTGACTAACCAATTGTGTTGTACTTTATAATAGATTTGGCCACTTTCCAAATCCAATGCGTATTCGACGGAAGCCACATTTGAAACCAAACCATACAAACTTCATCGTTTGGAATCAGGTCCCTCAACCACGGTGACCTGTAACAAAGAGGATGCCCTCCATATGTAATATTCTGAAATTATGTTTTGATATTTTTTTAATGAAAATAAATTGGGACGAATAAGCACATACTAATTTAACTATTATAGGTATCGTCAGATGCAAGCAATCAGAAGGTTGGAAACTTCTGCATCAAATCTCTACAAGGAGAAAGCTATTAGAGGATTTTGCCATTTGTATTCAGGTCAAGAGGCTTGTGCCGTAGGTATGAGGAAAGCTATGAGCAATGTGGACTCGATTATCACTGCTTACAGGTAACATTTTTTATCTGAGTAGAACTGTAATTTGCAGTGTAATCTACTGAAGTATGTATGATGTACTTATTTTCTGGCAATATTTTGATATTAGGGCACATGGCTGGACTTACTTGATGGGTGTTCCAGTTTTCGGAGTTCTAGCTGAACTTTTGGGTCGTAAAGGAGGTTGTGCTAGAGGGAAAGGTGGTTCAATGCACATGTATGCACCGAATTTCTATGGTGGAAACGGTATTGTTGGAGCTCAAGTGAGTACTTTATTCAATCCTGTCATCTCTCATATTCTTAAACTCAAATTCATTAACCTTTATTTTCCACTTTATCAAATCAGGTTCCCCTTGGAGCTGGATTAGGATTTGCGCACAAGTACAAAGGTGACGGAGGAGTGAATATCTCTCTATACGGTGACGGTGCAGCTAATCAGGGACAACTTTTCGAAGCATACAACATGGCGAAACTTTGGAATCTTCCTTGTATCTTTGTTTGTGAAAACAATGGTTATGGCATGGGTACATCTGCTGAAAGAGCGTCCGCAAACGTAAATTACTATACCAGAGGAGATTATGTTCCTGGAATCTGGGTAAGTATGATACATATCATTCTTTGAACATACATTCTTTATGTTAGTCTGTCTGTGAAAGTCTGACCTGGCCTTACTTGAAATTGTCATCATTCGTAGGTTGATGGCATGGACGTTCTTGCTGTAAGAGAAGCAACAAGATTTGCTAAACAGTTGTGCGTAGACGGCCAGGGTCCTGTTTTAATGGAAACAGCAACATATAGGTAAGCTCAAAGTCAGAGTTTCTTCCAACTTCGCCGCTTCTAACACACTCACACTACACTTTCTTTTACCGTTGCAGGTATTCCGGTCACTCCATGTCAGATCCTGGAACATCATACAGAACAAGAGAAGAAATTCAAGAAGTACGTCAAAGTAGAGATCCAATTACATCCTTCAAGGA
>JAANSM010001214.1:0-20084 GCA_036850725.1 Orchesella villosa | reverse complement strand
TAGGTTATCAGGCTTTGGATCTGTTTTTCCATATAAGCCAATGTCACATGCAAGAATCTCTTTCATTTTCTCCACGGGCTTCGTTTTCGTCCATTGCTCTTCCCAATTGAAACCTGCCTGAATCTTTCTCGTTCCTGGTTTGGCTGCTTCTATATTGTTTGATATTGGGTCAGTGTGATAAAAAGCTCGCATATTTACTGACATATAATTTAGATGCTTTTTACGCTAAAACATTTTTATCAAGTGTTTTTACTAGTTGGATGTTTTCGTGGCGGTATGCTAACTTCATTCCTCACAAAATTTGGACACCGCTGCCGTTTCATTTCAGGAAAGTCACGTAGATACCTTTTTGTGATCACCTCCTTAATCTCTTTGCTGTCACCTTGTGGCTTTGGTCTTATGGAGTCAGCCCAAACCGCATTCTTCACGTAAAACCCTTTTAAATGATAAGTGTGCAGTGTTCTATCAAAGAGCTCCTTGTCCTCTTTCTTTAAGCGATGGTTTTCACCACTACTCATTATTGGAGGACGGGTTTCCGCGTTGCGTTTGGATGTCAAGGTGTTGTAAGTCTGTCGCCAGATGTAGCACCATTTTTGGTAGTTTTTTAGATGACGCGAGGTGTATGGTTTGGCTATTTGGAGATGAAAGTCATTGAATTTTATATAGAGTTGGAAGCTAAAACTAATACTCGAAAAGTTGTTGTAATTTGCAATTTGTAAAACCTAATGGTGGTGGCTCTCTTTCAATCACAAGCTTTTTTGGTTTAGCTAAAGCACATTGCGGAATGGGTAGCCCCTTTGCAAGAACTTCCGCACAGAAGTCTGTAGGAGTGCTTAATAAAGGTGGATAGAACTTGTTGGGGCATTCTAAATCATGTGTGTCGAAACAACATTTCGGATTAAGTCGGCAGTTTCCTGAGGGTCTTGTAGAGTTCCTACTCGAACTCGGCATATTTGTTGTTCTTTTTACGATGTCGTTTTAAGTTCTAGTAAAAAATTCCGTTTCCTCCAGGATATTTTAGTGGCTCCGGAACTCTAGAATGGAATGATCTATAAATTCCTGACTCGAATGATTCAACGTTAAGCATCCAATAAAGATCCAGCATACTTTTTAACAAGAGTTTTACTAAAAAGATAAATTGGCTAAATAGTTTGGAATTTTGCATGCTGCACAAACAATAAATACAGTCTAAAACCTATTTAGCAAATAATTCCGCAGTAATTTGTACACGTTATGGAAATGGATGGGATTTCCATGGGCGCATCAATAGATATGGAATCCGGAAGTGAAATCGAGCTATCGCTGCGGTTCATCGGCTTTATTTTTCTTGACACGTTCCATTAAAGTGAAAGACACGCATTTGTACAAGTAACCCAATGCAAATTTTGTTGATTGCTTGTATCATCATTTCAATTTTAGTATATTGCTATTGCTGCTACTAACCTATATACATGATATTTCATTTAGGACCCACAAAATGCCCATTTTATAGCCATTTCTCTTGCTTTCATCGGAAGTTTCATCGCAATCAGGAACAACTGTATTGTTGTCATTATTTAAATTACTCAGCTTCTATACTACACACTATTACACACGCTCCCCACTGAGATGAAAGTAAACAGGCCAAAAATCGACAAAACTTTTCTTTCACGTCTTATAACATTACAAATAAAAGGCACGTTCCATGTTCCATACGCTCATTTCCCATGCCTCCAATGAAAGAGAGGGAGAGTTGCTGAGTGAAAAAGTAACTTGTGAAATGGCACCATTCCGGAAGGATTATGGTCTACATTTCTCTCCCATTTTACTCTTAACTCTTATAATAACGCGGATTATTTTTTTGCCAGACATAATTAACAATACAGCAGCGCTAGATAAAAAGTTGAAAGCTGAAAGTCACAGCATTTAGGGTCAGTATTGAGATGGAAAGTAAAGTAGAGCATAGTTCACTAAAGGCCAGTCATTCATATATGTCCACCATCATTATCATCTTTTTAATGTACATATTATGCAAACTTGTGAACGCTCTCATGAAACCAAACTAACATTACATTTTTGCACTAATGAAAAGCAAGAAAAGGCAATAGTCTTCGTTTTTCTGCTCCTCCTCAGAAGCAACAATACCTACTCAAATATTGAAATAATTTTAAGCACTTGGTGGCCATTTCCCTGCAGAAAATGGACTACTTTATCATCATGAGAGCGGTATACGGTACCTAGTTATTTCCTTCCTGGTTTAGAGGATGCAAAAACGAAATACAGTCTTCGAAATGAAGATGGAAATATATATTGCGGAACTAAACTGAAGATAGTGGAACGGAGAAAACAGCAGCATTATTGACCTAAAATATAAAGTGCTCTTTTTACAACAGCTTTTTGCGTCCATTTCCATCCGTACCACTCTTGCCTCATATACATAAGTATGTACCTACTTGGGCAGGCACCAATCAACTAATATACCTACATAAACTATCTTCTCTCCCTTCTGGTGCTCTTGTTGAAACCCATCAACACAAGATAAATAAACAATTTCCGTATGATACATGTCGATGTCGAAGTAATAAAAGAGGGCTAGAAATGAAAGGTGGGAATCAAAAAAAGTCTCCTCTGGAGAAGGTTCAACGAACTTTTGTTGTTACTGACCAGAAAGACGGAAAAAGACAATGCGTTATTTTTTTTGTTTCTTCTTGTAAAACTTTTCACAAAAGGAACCTCCTTCCTTCTCTTCATAAATATATAACGACCTGTAATGCATTTATAAGTAATCTGCATGTACTAATACTACTTACTACTATCATGAAACACGATACATTTCACAAGTGGGACTGCGGGGCTGCTGCTGTTGTAATATCTAATGCATATACCTACCTTCTTTTAAACTACCTGTTCCATTCCGCACATGACGCTCAAAATTGGTAACTTTCTCTCCTAGGCTGGTTACTCATAATTGGGGAAGTATTTTTATACAGCAGGTGTGTTGCGGGTGCTTGCACATTCAAGATATTAGATGGGCAGACGCAAGCAGGCAAGAAGACGATTTTCTTTAATGAGGTTTGCATCATCCTTTCTGTTTATGTTATTGTTGTCACGTTTATATTTCACTTTCAGTTCATTGTGCACTTCTTCATTAATATTAGGCATTACTCCTATTATACTACTCTTACTGATAAACAAAGCGTCGTCCATGCATTCACCACTGATATTATTTATGGAGATGGAACATGCCAACGTGTGTACGTACACATGTATGCTCATTTTCGTACACACACGATTTTGTCTGGAAGCTTTTAGCTGAAGCTGAATGGTTTGCATATTGAATATGAACATAAATTTACGTATGCATCTGCACATCGCACTATCGCATGTACCTATAAATACGCATTTGCATGCATAATACTAGCTTCCATATAGGACATAGGATAAAATGCAAACATGGAAAAGGTTTTCGCCCCATTGTGTTCCTGACTTCGATTGTGCGTGAGTGAGCTTTTCTCCTTTGCCTCCATCATAACATAATTTATAATGAAATGAACTAGGAAAACTAGCATTTGTGGCTTTTTGAAAGAAAGGGAGAGCCGAAGAGCTGTTTGTTACCTTTGTAAAAGTGAAGGTAGATAGTAGATAGCTACCGAGAGTGTGGACGTGGAGTGAGTCAGTCACTGGGGCAGCAGGTGTATTGGACAGTTCAGTTCAGTGTTTGGGTTTGTTAGGATAGGAGTGAAGATAAGGAAAGGAAGGACAAAGTGCGTGAGCGTAACGAAGAATGCTCTTTGTGCTGTGCTGACTTTTTGTGTGCAGAGAAGCACGGAACGTTAAATTTGATTTTACTGTTGATTGTCAGTAAATTTTGATGTGTGGTGCGTTAAAATAGAAAGTTAAATTTAATCAGCAAATCATGGGATGAGATTTTCAAAGGTAATTGTTAACACGTTATAAAACCGTGACTTAACGTAATAACTTCAAAAAAAGGTATGTGCAGTAGGAACGATTTTAAAATTATGACTGTATTACGAATACGAGACGAATGAATATTCCCAAATTCACTTGTGAAATTCTATATTTCGTCCAATGCATCTCGTAACGTCTGTTTATATCTCATAAAAATTCGAAGAAAAATCCTGTCGTTTCGCGAGTGACAGTGACAGCAACGCTATATGGAATGGTAGTGATTCTATTTGGTATGCATCGCATAATAAAATTGCAAAGAGATTGAATGAAAGTGTATGTTGCTCAAGAAGACCACTAACAACTAGTAACGGTAAATACATAATAATTCTCTTAACTGTTTAATATAGGAGGGAAAAAATGAAAACGTGATAACACGTCCAACACCAATTTCATACTTCACTGACTTAGATAGGGTATATAACTAACTACGAAAGAATCATTTCAAATTATAAGTTGACTAACTGATCATCATCACCATCATCACGGTACGAAGACAGGTAATATTGCATCATGAAAATGCATTTTTTGTTTATTTAGCTGCTTACACTTCACGATTCCTGCCACCAGTTCGTCTTCCCTTCTGTGATTGTTTGTCATCGTGGCTTGGCTTGTCACAAACTTTTTTTATAACGTTACAGCATCCAAATGTGAAAATTCGAATGCAATATAATCAATCATAAATTCATACTTTAAAAGCATAATAATGCGTTATACCGGTCTACACATATATGCAATGCAATATGCAATGGTTGCCAATAATTGCCATTTTGCCATGCTATTTTTTGATATGATGGCATAAGAAGTTGAATTTTACTTGTTATAAGAATCAAGCAATCTCAAGCCAAGTTATCTAAACAGGCTACCATTAAAGCCTGGCAAAATGTCCTTAATTTCTGTAACCACTTAGCGAGAAAAGATAATTTAGTAGAGTATAAATAATGACAAGACTGTGTGGTAGTTCACTAAAGGCAAGTTGAGCTGTGTAAAATTTGCTTGGAGGAGTTAGTTAACCTATTGACTGCACAAAATGTTCACCTTCACCCTTCACCTTATGAATAAATTCATGTTTCATGTGCTTATGAAATTTTAAAAGTGCATTATGCAATTGCATTGGACCGTGCAATTAATAGTTAAATGCAACGAAAGTCATCAGTTGTCAGCTATAATAACTCAATTCAATATGTCCTCAATAATCAATGCAGATCTACTTTTTCATTTTTGACTACTGCACTGCTGGTGGCTAGTATATATAAGGTAGGAACAATTTTGTCCTTAACAAACATGTTTTATCAGAGATCGATATCTGTTTTGTCACTTTAAAAGCAGGGGCAGTTACACTGTCAAAGTCAATGTAACTTCAAGTACCTCATACCTCCTACGTTGCGTTATGTACATTTACCTGTACTTTAGATACACTTACGAATACGAATCGTCTTCATTTTTGTACTATGTATAAAATTTCAAAAGCAGCGTATTATAATTCAAACAAATTATAAATTGTTTCATTCAGAACCTGAAGTGTGTGCACAAATTGTTGAATTATCATATTTCTTATGCACTTTTAGTGACAAGCCATAATGCATGTGTATAGCGGATTTGGAGTTGTTGGGAACACGAACAAGTGTTTATATACTGTACAGCTTCTTATGCAGAGGACAATCTTACCTTACTTACCATTTCATTTGTTTACGTTGTACGTTGGAATTGTCATTCCAAAATATTCTTTTCATGCATAGAAGCGAAATTTACTGTGTCTGCGGTTAGCCAAAAACATTTATGCATTTCCTACTTGACTCGATGTAGCGTTTAGCGTTGTTGTCAGTTGTGGTTTCATGCTTTGCATTTTGTTTAGGTTTATTCGTTTAGTTTAGTTATTTGCTAAAGTCGGTTGGTGACAGGTCTTCTGTGTCATGTGTCTTACTATTTTGGTTTGGTAACTTCAATCTTTGTATATCTCACAGCAATCAGAACGAAGAGACTCCGGTGAAGACTGTTCTGAAATTTGGGAAGACGAATAACATTGATTCATGTTCGAGCGAAGTAATTAAATTGTGGTCCCATTGTTGATTGTAATAAAATTAAAGTGGGTCGTTGTTGAAGTTGAATTCAGGTGTAGTACTAATTATTATTGCCAAAAGGCCGCCGGCGTTTTAATTGTGTAGTCTAGTTTTGTCATTGTATCGTATCGTGTGAGTTAGAGCTGTTGTTGACAATATGAAAATCTTACATGAAATACGTTCCGTTATGATTACATGATATATGTAAGTATTGAGGATGAGGATTGGATGTTTGATTTTTTAATAATTTTTATTGTTTTTTACCAATTACAGATTTTAAGCTATCGGACCGAGTGAACAGTGAATGACAAATCGTTGATCGTTGACAAATCGTTGAGAGAAACTGGAATCTCTGTTGAGTGGATTAGCAAATTGATTGAACGAAGGACAAAGTAGTGGCGCTTGTGTTTATCTAGGAGGAAGTTAGTGACGGTAGTCAGTTAGCAGAATGGATTTAGGAACGTCATTAGTGAAGTACTGCTTATGCCTGTTCAACTTCGTGTTCGTGGTAAGTTTTGAATACACCCAAATTGTAAATAAAAACTATTATTTTGCCATTCAAAATCTTTATACTAAGCAAGGCATTGCTACTGGTGAACATTTACAACCTCAACCTATCTTGTCTCTTGAATTATTTATTAGGTTAGAGGTTGTTGGGTTATCGATGTCGTTAAATATTCACAAAAGTTTAAGGCTAATCGTCGCATCATATCTTTCCCTGTTTTATCCAGTGGTCAATGCAATAATAGTATAGTATTAAGTAATATTGATATTTCTGTCTGCATCCGTATGTATATAGTAATAGACAGCAGACCAACTTCGTACGAAGTAATTGCTAACCGTAAGTGTAAGTAGGAGAGAACACATTATCAAATACGATTTTGTGTCTTCTGGTTTAGCCTTCCACAATAGATAACTAATTCGTACTCGTACTCCATAATCCGACTCCGAGGATGAGGATACACTAATCATAAGTTGTAAGTGAAAGGGCGTTCACCCCTCCAATTTCTTGTTACTATCAGGGCTTTTTACACAAGAAGATGTGAAAGAATGGCTTATGTAATCAAACATTAATTCCGTTCCTTCAGAAAGCTGTGTCAGAAGTTTTCATGAGCACGCATACATAAAATTGCAAATCGATGTTGTTACTGTGCGTGCGTATATTGCTTATTATTAGTATTGTGCGTGATGGCGAAATCGTCATATCACTATATCAGTTCATTTTATTAGTATGTTTGGTATCGATCGCCACCTAATAATTCGCCATCACACACATTTTGTGCATAGAAACAAATAAAAGTTGACTTATTGTTAGTGGGAGGTTGGTAACAGTATCGACATATGCATGCAGATGTGACTTCATGCTGGATTAGTTACTACGTTCATGTTTTAACATCATGCCATGAAAATGTTGATGGTGGAATGGATCTTAAGAATATTCAGGTAAAACAGTTTGCAGTGGCTGAGATAGGGCCTAGAATGTAGAAATGATGAATAATACCTACTTGCTTCCTCTACACCTTTTACTTTTTACGTTACACTGTTGACCATAAGTAAATAGAAGCACGCACCTTTGTGCGTGCGTCTAGATCACAAGGCCTTTTTTGTATACATACACTTACACGTGGTCGAAGTTTCATAATACTTGTTTCCTACTTCTGCTTTCACCTACCGAGTCGTAAGGTACAGCCTGAGCCACTTCTTGTGGTGTATGAATGCTTAGAACTTAGAGCCATTCCCTAGTTGTGATTGGCAATGCAATATGGCAAATGCATTGCATTGGCTTCTCATTTAGAAAGTACCTGTATTTTTTGCCATTTGTTTGTGTACTTGTGTTGTGTACAGCGTATAACTGGACGGAATCGTTATTAAAAGTGTGTTTTTCTTAATGCAGGTTGCGGGTATAGCACTACTTGGATTCGGAATATGGCTTGCTGCAGATTATTCTTCAATCGTTACTCTCTTGAAGTTTGCAGAACATGATACCATCAGAGTAAGTAGACAATCAATGTACAGCTGACAATATAATACATTTTTTCATGTAGACTCTAATCTAAATATTAACTCTGATAAACTTACAGGAGTATGGATCAGCAACCGTGATTGAGCAGCTTGGTTATGTCTTGATAGCCCTTGGTGCGTTTATTTTCTTGATCAGCTTCTTAGGGTATTGTGGAACAATCAAAGAATCTCGCATCCTTCTTGGTGCTGTAAGTTAACAACAAAATAATTATTAATTGGTACTTGAGCTTGTATATGAATGTGGATTTATAATTCGAATGTACGCTTCTTTTAGTATGCATTCTTCTTGAGTTTGATCTTTATCCTGGAAATTGTGTTGGTCATTCTGGTTGCGGTCCATCGGCAAGAGGTACAATATTTTTACTATTTCCAATAATCTTATAAGTATTCTCTAACGACTCCATAGAATTTTACGTTGCAAATATGATGTTGTCTTTATGAATGTTAGGTGGAAATTGAGAGCCGAGGCGTTTTGGTTGACAGTATTCAACGTTTTTACACTACAAGGGAGAAGGCTAATGTTTTCACTGTGACTATGGACATTGCAATGGCTCAGGTAGTTATTTTAATTATGTGATTCATTACTAATTAATAGTGACTAAACCTTCTAATGGAAGGTGGCTTGAAGCGTGATAACCAACATGATATTCAATGAATTTCAGGGTAAATGCTGTGGTGTTAACAACTTCAGTGATTTTACCACTGCATCTCAATTCCAAGCTAATAAAACTCGAAGGTCAGCAAATTCCCATTGCTTGCTGCAAGCTTGATGGAAATCCTCTGAATTTCAAGCCCATTGATCCAACTTGTATTACAAACCCAACGAAAGAAAACTCCAATTTCCAGCAGGTGCGTGTTACATACAATATTCTAAAACCTCAAATCAAAAGTTGTGGATATGCGGAACGATTTAAGAAATTATGTTTCTGTTTGTTTTTAGGGATGTTTTGATTCTCTGATTACCACATTGACGGATAATTTCAACATGGCAATTGTCGCTGGAGTTGTTGTTGCATTGATGCAAATTATCGCAGTTGTTTTTGCGATATGTGTCTACAAAGCAGCGTACTATGATTACAAATAATGATCCTCTATTTATCCAGTAATTATGCTACTTCGTGTACCATGAAGATTGTGAAAGAGGATGCCAAAAATCGGCGATTTCCCTTTGTTCAAGTGTGAAATGCATCGGTTGAAATTAATTACTCTTGCTAGTTCATACATTTTTAGTTAATTAATGGTAGTTTAAAATACATTTAGTTTCTTTAAGTACTTGTTCTTACTTACTTTTCTTTGTGGTATGAATGTGTCAATATTGTTTTACGGTTTGTGTTTTTGAATCAATGAACTACTCTTTTAGATGATAAATTGTCGAGATTCAAATGATAATGAATGACTGCTATTGTATATATTACGTACGTATACATTTTATTTTTGATTTTAGTTTAGTTTAGTTAGTTATGGTGTATTTCGTAGGCTCTGGACTTAATTATAGGCTTACAAAATGTTGGTTTTTTATACATACATAGTACAATACACCGCATTGACCTATTGATCGTACTGCCACTGTCTGTACATTCGAATTGCCCTGAGACAATCTGCTACGTGTAAACTTTGTATAAAATAGAATTAGAACAAAGGCCCTAGTATTGGCCTTTTTTCTCATGAGTGTCAGAACTAGTGTTATATATTAGGATAGGATACGAAGATGTACCCGCTTGATTGACCATGCTTTTGTCAAATTGGAATTAAATGTATTTGTGTGTCGTAGATAAGACATGCCTGGGAAGTGTAAGATTTTGTTTACAAATCAAAGTTCAGAGCACTAGCAATTTGAATTATGTATTTCGGTGTATTACATTGTTATATGAAATTAATATGGATTTGTTTGAAGGTATTTTAGAAAATTGATATTATGGTCGTAAGCACACATTTTCTATCTCATCGGAACTGTATCCGCATTGTATGTATTTAATAGAATGATTAATGATGATTTACTTTTACATCTAGCTTCTAGCTGTAAGTGTTCAATCAAGTGTCAATGATTTTAATATTTAATGAAATCTCGGAGAATTATTCATTTGAACAAAAAATATTTAATTATTTGTTTACAATGACCTACTAATATAATACCGAAGATTTTACCTATGCAGTATTTAGTATGCCTTGGTGAAATCTTCATTAATTGTTAAGTAGCTGACCGCGTTATGTTCCTAACCGTGAATTGGATATTGTGAATAAATGAATTTATTACATAGAAAGATGATTTTGTTCCTTCGCCGTAATCATTTGAACACGAATCCTGTTTTATTTGTATCGATTGTAAAACTGCAGGATTCTAGGACTAGACTAGGTACACAAATGCTGTTTATTGTTATTCGTTACAACCAGTTACAACTATTTTCATTTCAAATAATCTTGTGTGAATTCGTCATTATCTTTACATTACATACCTACACGCAGCGATATGATAAAAAAGATCTGATCTGTGCCTACACGAGATGTGAAGTTTCATGTGCGATACGCAAAAAAGTTAGAATTGTTATAAAGCCCATGCATAAACTTTTTTATAGGATAATTTTTTCCAGTAATATAATTTCATTCAGTAATCAGTATGAGAAGCGGTTATTATGATTCCCATAATTACAGCAATAAAAGGTTTCAACATGACGCAATAATTATAACTCAATAAAAGCTAATTTCAAGGAACCTGACATCATTTTATTTCCAGTCACTAGTTCGCATCAGAAGATACACATAAATCCTCATTCTCTCAACTCAATTCCTGTAAGTCGCCTAATCAAATAATGGTTTCATGGGTGAGTAAACTCTTTGGTATTGACACAAGCTCGCTTACAATTTATAGCCACTCTACTTGTGCAGCCTCAATCATACAGAATCGTAGCAAGGGAGAAAGTGTAACCGTCGAAAAGAGCATTAAACCTAAACCTACAATAAGATATACAAGAATATACGATAAAGCACCACTGATGATGTACTCCCAATGTATTACAGGCTCGAGATGTAGATACCAATATACGTATCAAGCTCACAAACCAGAAATTTTTTGTTGCTAGTAATTGAAGGGTAAAACTAGAAGATTGGCTTGTTTCATGATTTCTCTAGCCTGATAAAATAAGCTTGATGAGGAAGAATGTAAAAAAATATCTTATGACTTCGTCTTAGGAAATCTTAGATATTTGCCCCCATTACAGTCTGGATAACGTCTAATTCATAAATGTGTGTAGGTAGATGAATAGAATACGGAGAATCATTCGTTTCAAAACGTAATGAAGAAACAATTCACAACTGAAACTGACAATATGCTGTATACATACACCTACGATGTCTAGCAAGATAAATATAATTACGTTTGTAATGATCATTCATCCGCCTACCATTTCCCGGTGGAGAAAGCATAAAAACGAGCCATGATAATAATTACTTTTATTATATGTCTGAGGCATTGTAAAGAACACTCTGTATCACTTTGTATTTACCAACTTGTCGGAAATTCGGATGAAAAAGCTAAAATGAAAGCTTGTAAAAAATGAGAAAATTATTCTCAACAGTTATTTTTCTTTGTTGAGTTGATTCAGAAGTATATACGTATATATATATTATATATTATCCTCCTGCGCTATATATCCAGATATAGTCATTCTACTCTTCTACCTATAGTTTTTCCAACGTCCAAAGTGCGTAGCAGTCCATTTGGTAGACACGTTCTGACAGAGCCAGCTAATACCCTATGGGACTGCAATAACATAGATAAGTGAGCTGGAGAAATCTTTATTCCACATGTGGGAGCCCTTTTTCTCATCATCACCAAGGCTCATTTCATTTTTCTCAACGATAAAAACCAAGTGTGCTCGAGCGACCAACTGTGGATGTGAGATAGGATGAAAATGTGAAGTGAAAGTACCCTCTCTGATGTTATGTTGTTTACAAAATGTCCTTTATTTTTTCTCTAATTTTTATTTAGCGTTCATAGAGAAAGTATTGAAAAATGAGAAAAATTGTTAAGAATTTCATCCTTTCTCAGTGATATAGATAACATTGGAGAAAGTCGGGAGAAAGCATTAATAGGGTTGATGTTGATGCATATCAAGGTTTGGTTATATCAAGTTAATCCCCTTCACATTTTACTTGATGACATTGGATAACTGTTTCCTATCGTACTGCACTTATCTATATTTAGATCCCATTTTACGAGACTTTTCTGAAAATTGTGCTCGNTATCAAGGTTTGGTTATATCAAGTTAATCCCCTTCACATTTTACTTGATGACATTGGATAACTGTTTCCTATCGTACTGCACTTATCTATATTTAGATCCCATTTTACGAGACTTTTCTGAAAATTGTGCTCGTGATAATGATCTGGTTTCGATCTTTTATGTAAAACTTCCATAAAAACAAATAAGACTAACATGAAAAGTGTAAAATCATGCATTCCTGAGTGAGCTTTTGAGTTTAGAGGGAGTTGCATTGCATGATTGGATGTAAGGTGAGCGTTGAAACCAAAGGCACTTCGTCATTGTCAGTGTGTACGCAAGTCACGTCGTAAATAATTCGAATCGGGCTCCCATGTGGAAACGATTTCCTGCATAATCTATCTCTTAAGTTGAGCATTTTGTGAGTCTCATCAACATCCAAATTTTGTAGTTTTAGGATGCGTCTTGCATGGCCATTCCCTAGATTTCCATTCAAGAAACGACCTAAATGGCAGCGATATAGTAGGATTTGGATTCAAGCAGTGGACATAAAGCACACATTTCGCAGGATTGGATTGAAGAACATGAATTCGTATAAGGTAGTTCAAGTTTTCGAACTCCACATGTTGTACGTACATGATTTCACTGCATATTTCCTACATATACTTTCATATACGTGTATGCATATCTATACCTCATTTTCACTGTGTTCTAAAGATAACTTACAAGAACAAGGGAAATGTTTTTGTAGGAGCAGGGACTGCTCACTATTCAAACCTTGAAAGATATATTCCATCCCATTATTCAATTCCCTAGACTCCTCTCGTCGCCCCATCTCCGTTGAATAATCTGTTGTACGCCAAAAAGACGTTTCAAATGTGTGAGATGCAGCAAAGATGCACTTTTGCTCACTTCTACATGATCTGCATGCTTATAGTCAGTGCACTGTGGTATGTACCAAAAGGTTGAGCTGGATATAATACCAAAACCACCGTCCACCTCTCTTATTTCTACTAAAAGGCACGTCCAGTAATCCAAGTATGCAAGACTTGATCATGCAAGGGCAAGACGCATTGGGGTAGTTTGAGTTCTATTCTAAATATATCCGTATTTTCACTCAAGCTTGTTGTTAACAAAACAACCCACAGAGCTAACAGCGTGCAATTACTTAAACCTCTTCTCAACTCAACTCTCAGCCGACTTACTTATTTAGTGAGACATAATTGCTCAATTGAGCTAGGCAGACAGGGAAGAAGAAGGCTAAGCAAAAGACTCTCACGTTAAACTTTAGTTCCCTATTAGGTTCCCTCTTTCTCTTCAACTGTAGCGACTCGAGCTAACACAATGTAATTATTTTCTTTAGGTTTCCGCACTGACTTGCATGAACTTGCATATCTATCCCCCGTCCTAACAAGCAAAATGAGAGACCTTGCTCGTCGCTCGTCTTTCAAGGAAAGAGGAAGACAGACAATTCCGACTAAAGAGATCCACGATCCACTCATTTACTCAACATATTTTTAGCCTGCTAAATGCATGCTAGTTATTTGTACAACATCATGTAAATGCATAGCTAGAACCCATCTCATTTATATTTTTTCTCCTGTGAACATGATACAAATTACTTTCCTTGTTGATCCTGAACTTGTTAAGCTTTTTCAGACAGGAATTCTTTGAGGTTTTACTTTTTTTTCTCTTTTTTTGCATTTCTTTCATGTGCTGCGTTTTCTCAGAGAATTTCTGAGCTGAAAATACCGTCTTTACTTGTATTCAAATGTTTATGTAATTTCAGTCTTTTCTTCTTCTACTTCTCCCTCAAAATTATAAATCCTACACTCTACCTTTTCTTTCCTTCATTCATCTTCATCTAAAATGAGCTCCGCTTGCCAGAGCTTAGCCACAAATTCAGTAGGGAATACGAAAATTCAGATTAATGAAAAGATTCATCAGATTTACGATTACCAGAAGGATGAACGTAAAGTAAGTTAAAGATGCGATGTTCATGTCAACGATCACTAATGAAGTTTATCAAGTTTTCGAAGAAAGGCTGGCTAAGTTGGTTGATGGAAAGGTAAAGGAAGAAAGCGCTTAATGTACACAATATCCACGAATGCACGTAGCAAGGAGAAAGGTGGAGTATACGTACATGTAGCTCGTCAATCAAGAAGGTACCTGACAAGAATGTGTTGATGTTTTGATGCAGTAAATAAAAGCAGAACACAAGAATATATGCACCACACGTTTATGCATAATAATCTCATAAAATTCCCTGTTATTTAATCATAAAACTACGGAGAATTCAGTGAGGGCAAAAGACGCGAGTTGGAAAGATCAACAGTAAAAAGTGCAACAGCAACAACACCCATTTATTCACATGTCATCATCATGCATACATTCCCAGATTCCCCTTCTGGAGGAGGAAGAACCACACGTAAAAATGGTGAAATGTGGTTGACATCCCACAAGGTAATATTTCATTTTCCATGTTCTTCTTTTTATCCTACGAAGCAAATGCACATGTAAAGAGCTGTATTTTCTTTGCAATTTAACAAAGGCCATGTTTTAGAATGCGTGTAAGATCAGAGCATAAAATTTCAAGGCTTTTTTTTCTTTTGTGTCACAATAAAAGTTGGATGAGTATGGGAGAGAGAAAAAAAGGTAAAGCTTGGGGATTAGGGAATGTGGGAAGCGCAGTGAAAGTGACGAAACGAGAGGATAACAATATGCATCCACTTTTTGTATACTTACTATAAAGATGGAGATGCATATAATATGGCGCATTGCATTGTGGAAATATGCATAGATAAGCAAAAGTATGTGTATAGCCGCTTGAACACAATGAAATTTTATTCCCCATCTGTGTCTGTAGAAAGCCAAAAAGTTTGCGATGACATGTAATTTTTTTAACGGAAGAAGGAAACTTGTCAGCTGCACTTAAAATTTGCTGTGCAAAGTAAGAAAAGGAAGCCTCATAATTTACGCCACGACACTTTTTATAAAAGGCTATGTATGCATAATGATAGATGAAGATTCGATAATTTCATGATGTGTCAATCAACTATTATGAGTGGAATTTCCAATATTAGTCAACACAAAAAGTACAAATCGTTCAGTTTGTTAGATCGTTAATTTTTCAAGCATTCCATTTGCTTTGCTATTGCTATACATATGATACCTCAAAGAATCAAGTTAGAAGTGTTTAACCGAAATGGAAAGCTGAATGGTGCCTGAATGAAGTCGAACATTTTCAATGTAGAGGCTCAATTAATATTATGCACTTCTGCTGCAATTGTGTGCGTGTGTATTTAGCTTAAGGCAAGTGAAGCGAAGAAGAAAGTGGAGGGACGAAAATTCCACATTTCCACTGGGCATTACTATATGTAACAAAGCAGTTAACATATGTATATACGGATAATGCTACTCATGGTTTCCTAAATTCGAGTGCTCACACAGCACAATAATTTTCAGATCTGGAGACTTTACTTTCCCTCGCCAACCACATCAAGCGTATAGCATGCATAATACAAAGCGCTTTAGGGGTGGTGTGATAATACAAAAATAAAGAATGAGCTAGATGCTAGACAAACTATATAAGATGCCCATAAAATATTTCACACCAGCAACCGCACAATTTCTTATGAGCATAAATTTCTCAAATAAGAGAGGCGAGAAATTGTGTGTGTGGTGTATGATTATGCTATCTTAGGGCCGAAGAAACTGTAAATGACTTAATATTTAGATTTACCATTTAGAGTGGAAGTGTGGTAGTTGTATTCTCATCCTCTTTAGATATATTTTGTGTACTTGGCGAGACCACGATCAAGATCTTTTAGTTTACAACTACTTTTGATATTTATTTCCCCCTAAAACGGGGAATAAAATGGAGATGAGCCTATTTTATTAAAGTCGAGTCGGATGAAACTCGAATACAGCTCGCTCATCCGTGCCATTTAGCTAGCCACTTCTTGTGATCAAGGAGAGGATGAGGAGGGTTGTTGGCCAATTTCATAGATACGGGACAAGAAAGAGCATAAAAGCTTGATTGCACTTTCTTATATAGTGATATTCTTTGGGTTCATTTATGATTACAGAGTTGAGCAACGATGCATTCCTATATCATAGATGCACTCTTACAGTCATATCAACTAAAGCAAATAAACGGAGACGTAGATAAATTCTGACAATTTACAAAGTTATATCCGCTAAATAAGTGTTCGTATCAACATCTACAGCCAAATATAAAACGCATGTTTTCCGTGGTTTTCTTAACGGGTACACAACTCAGCACAAGTAAAGGAAAGTATATATATATACGGGCCATGACCAAAACAGCTTCAGAGAAGAGAGGGAAAATGGATGAATGAACGGGATAAATTTCTTCCTTCTTTTTGGACTCTCATCTCATTCCATTTTTCTTATTCCCTCTCTTGATCCCATTTTTCCTCTCTACTGAGCATACCATGCATTTACGCATTGCCTTCTTCTGGATTCTTATGTACATACACCGGTTACAATTCGTATAGCCGATAGCCATTATATATATATAAGAGTTTTAGTCTAGACGATCAACAGAGAGTATAAGACAGAGCCAAGGGCTTAAATATGCAGAACACTTGAAAAACTTGAGTAAAATACATGGATTACCTTAGGGTTTCTACTTTCTACCTCTGGAAAAAGTGAAAGCTCACCTTCCCATGAAATTCAACGATACTTTATGTAATACATGCTTTTAAAAAATGAGAAAATTTCTGTCCATGATATCAGGCGAAAAAAGTTTGGGCATTATTGAAATATTCAAAATGGGAAAAGTCAGGCCTTACTCTCCAGTCGGATAAATTGGGAGGGGAAAATAGTTTCTCACGCATACAGTTTTTTTGTACCCGGAAACATATCGTGGTTTGTAATGGTATTGCACCGATGCAATGTACATAAAGCAGAGGACAGTGAATTTTCCATTTTTTGTGAAATCGAAACAGTGACTCATGGTCAGTAAAATCTGTATCATGGTTGGTAGGTGTAAGTGCATCCATACAAGTGGACTTTCTATTATTGCGCCGCATTAGAGGTCGGCTTACGTTCAATTTACGGTTTAAGTCTTGTCTCCAAGCACGAGCTTGAAAGTTTCCCTTGTATATTTCCCTTCTTCACTATATATAACCAATTGGAATTGTAACAACCCTCGGTTTTTTGTCTCCCTCTCCAATTTTCACTCTTTTCCCTGAGACGAGAGATTCTGAGGGAAAAGGAAGTCCAATTTTTCCTCTCGTGAAAATTTCCTTTTTCGTCGATAAGTTGGCAAATTGGAAAAATGAAATAAATACTGATATTTTCTCCCTTTCCATCCTCATTCCACACGCACATTCCAATAGATCGAATATATAGCGTGTTTTAACACAAGAAGAGCAGGAAAAATTGAAGAAGTGAGTGGCATTCATGGTTGGATGATATACTTTTTGTCTATGATATCCCCTGAAGTAAAAAATACTGTAAGCTCCTTTTGTCTAACTGGTTGAACACAACTGCTCGATGCTCCTTCATATTATCCTTGCTAGCTTTTGTATATCCGGGAGTGATCCCAAAAGCTAGAAAAAAAAAGTTTGAGTAGGCAACGGAAGTATAGAAAATGAGAGTAGAGGATACTTCTTTTTGTTTGATTTGGGCTTCAAAGTCTCATGGAAAATTGACTTATCTTGGGGCCCACAAAATTGTGCATTACATTTTCCTCATACATGTATGAATGCATCAGTTCATACATAAAGTAATTTTATACCATAAAAATATTCAGCCGAGCAGAACAACGTTCCAAAAAAAGGGATGATAAAAAATCCCAAACCACATCAACTAATGTACAGCATGTGTGTATTGCAATATTGCTAAACTCATCCAAAACACATTTCCATTTTTCTCTCCACACAAGAAGACAAATAGGAACCAAAAGGAGAAGAGAATATTACAGTGGAAAATGAGGAAAAGGCTTGTTGACGGGGTTATCTACAGCCGAGTTTCCGCATTAATGCGTTATGCATCTCGTTCTCGGGAGAAGCAAACCGTGCACAATATTTGGCTTAAAAAGACAGTGAAATACGTGTTCAGAAATGAATGAGTGAATGAAGTAATATATAGAGAGAATCTTGAAGTCCAAGCCTACAAAATGAGAGAGAAAAATGAGACAAGCTCTACTATTTTTAAGACAACTGAGGATTATGTATGTAGTGTACATGCACATACACACAAATAATACGTATACAGATTTACAGATGACAGGTTGTCAAACCATTTCTCTTCTTCAACGAGAAAATATAAAATGAGTACATGCTCAACCACATGTGAGCATATTCAATTGATACGATGTACCAAAACCATACCACACCACATAAGACAGAGCAAACAAGAATGTGTCGAATGTATCTACAATTCTTCACATATTTGCCTATTATTTTTGAATAGGAGGTTTTCGGCAATCATCCGTATTATGCACAGTTTGAAAGAAATTGGAATCGAAAAAAGAACTTGCTTCACTTGTATGAATTCCACTCTACACATCCTTTCACTTTGCTCTGCTAGCTGTCTTGTAACACCACCGAAAAAATTTCAATTTATAACCCGTCTTCTTCCTTTTGCTTGAATGTGTCTACAATCTACATGAAAGAGTGAGAAAGAAAGAAAATATTATAGAAATTTTATTCAGATGAGGAGATGAAAATCTTCTCTCTCTCTCTTGATGGAGAAATGAGTTGGTAAGAGCAAAAGGAGAATAGGCGAACACGGAAACCAACGCATGAATATAATAGCCATCAATACATAAGTCGACTATCTATTTGACAGGAATGATTATGAAGACCATTTTCACCTCCGTTCCTTTCCCTGCTTCCGTCAATTTTCTCCTATGCCTTTTCCCATTTTCCCTCCTCCTTTCTGATTCACTCGCCGAGAAAGAAAGAGAGAAAATGTTCTATTTTACACCCATTCTAATTCATTCAAACGCTAGTTTCACACATGCTCCAAGAAATAGTTTTGCTTTTTTTGCTCTATATGTGCATTTGCACAAAAATGTATATATATAAATTCATAGCATAGCTGAATTGAACATCGACAACAAGTTTTGGATTGCTTGTAAAGGCATTAAGAAAATTTCATCCATTTTTATCATTCCCTTGTTACATCGTTTTCAGTTTTCACCCAGGCAAAGCTGTATTTCAAAACGCATGAGTTTCCTTTTTACATTTTCACCGAGACAGGCAGCAGCAGCAAACGGCGGCACATCATATGGTTTTCTTGAAGCTGAAGAAAAAAGATGATATACCGGATCAAAATAGGTCAACCGAGTAGAACCAGCAGAGGCAGAATGGAATTATCAGAGAAAAAGTAGAGAGACACTTGATGTCGAACAGAACACTTACATACCGCCACTCACAATGGAAGAGAAATGTGCGACCATTCGTTTTGTTTCCGTGAAAAGGAGGAAAAGATAGGGCGCTGGGATTTTTCGCGAAGACATTACGTGCGTAAATATAGATGGAGGAATGTATAGCAGCTGTGTATACGATAGAGCTGCTGTTCTCCAAGCAGATTGCAAAATAAGTGCCTATACATATATATTCAAGCACCTACTCAAACCCACCCGATAAGTTTTCCTTATTTTTAGAAACCCGTGGATATATTGACGCATGTATATTTTATAAGTCCATGAAGGAAAATATAGCTATAGGTTTAGTGTCCGTTATCTTTTCTCTTTCTCTGGTTTGGACAGCCGGCATGATATGATATGTATAGCCGACAAAAATGTGTGAGTTGTGAATTGCGAATGTTGTGAGTTGTGACAAAAGGGAACGAAAACAAGAAAG
>JAANSM010001213.1:0-20091 GCA_036850725.1 Orchesella villosa | reverse complement strand
TCTTCGTTTGTTTCTGCATTTGAATTTTGAATGTGAATACATATGGGCTAAAGCACAATGACACTTGCATTTTCTAGCATTCAACTGCAAATTTAACTTGTGAAAAAAGATGCATAATATTTCTTTTCCCTGCATCTTATACATTGTCAGAATATGAAACATGGATTAATTGAAGGAGCTATATAGCGCATTTCCTATGGAAAAATTGGACTTTCAGCTTTGCATTGAGAAGAGATCGCGTGAGCCTCAATTATGACAAAATCTGTACAAACAACTCACACGAGCAACAATTGAAAACCATCTATTTTGTTTGGTGTTTCGTGAGAGCATTTTAAATCCTAAAAGTTAACGTTCGAACAAAACCATAATAATAACATTCAACGGCCAACGACCCGTTTTCTTTGTAATATGCAGATGCAGAATATTCAGTTAAATCATTAATAATCTTTCTGAAACTGAACTTTTTATGGGATTTCCCTAACCGTTTGAATTTCCATCCAGATTTATTTGGGATTACTGAGAGTTGTGATCAATTTAATGTTTTATTCGAATGTACGTCATACTTTCAGTGTTAAAAATATGGTAGCCAATTTATTGTAACTGTAAATAATTAGTAAATCTCAATGTCAGTTACCAGCATACCAGCTAAAAATAATTATATAGGATACTTGAACTTGAAATCATGGAAAAATGAAAATGTCAAGTTCATAGACATAAATGAGAAGACACTTGTTAGTTGTTCACAATGATTAATTTCAACTTGTGTGAGTAAAAGTTTCATCATTTTCATAACAATGTAGTTGCAAAGACAAAGACATAAAACAGACGTCGTATAGACATAAAGGGCAATGTTATATCAAATTCTTTGAGTGTTTGAGTTCAATTCTAAGGTACAATGATAATATACGCATACCACATATATATAGCAATTCGGATCTCATAATCAAAACACAATTTATAAGTGTGAATATATTTACACATGTGTTATGCATATGAAAATAAAATATGAAAACAAATATGAAATATCAACGTGGTGCAAAATACCTTCATTAAATAAGAAATTTTCCTAGAGCTTCGGGTTATTTTATTGTTGAACCTTGTACAACATTTTCCTCAAACTTGTAACAAACTATATAAGCATTAATTTTGAAGTTTTTTTGTGGTGTGCATTTTTGCAAGCTCTCAAAACCACTGTGTATAGAAGTGTGTTTCAATTGTATGGGAAATAACCTGGAAAAATAAAGATAATATAAAAACAAGAATGAGCTAGTTTCTTCCCATTTCTCACCGAAATGAAATTGCAAATTGGAAGCTCAAAGCTGGCTTGTTTGAGTATGAATAAAAAGTAACTGGCACGGTTTTTTATTACTACTTCCTTCCAACAGTGGCCAATGCTAAATTGCTTGAGCTGGAGTATCTTGAATTGTAAAAATTGAATCTTGTTGTTGCTACCTGGTTGGCCAAACCATAGCTTCCATTTTTGGTTTTGGTATTCATTGAACCTAAAGCTACAGCACAGGTTACTAACTTTTATGCTGGCCTAGCAGGTTTTTATATGAAGTTGTGAGTTTTTACAAATACTTAAACTGAAACGTGTGACACAAGCTTATAAAGTTTGGTAGCTTTTATGTGAGGAAGAATTTATCTTCATTAATTAATGCATGTAAGAATGACTTTCCACCGATGTGCATTCATTTCAAGCTGTGCATCATTTCAAGAAAGGGATTTTCTATTACAAGAATGACTTAAGAGTTCGTCTATAATAATGGGAACCTGAATGCATATCAAGCGCGCACAAATCAGAGTTGATGAAGTCATCGCCTAAAATTATTTAGTTGCAAAGTTGAAGCTGCTTTCGAAAGCTTAAATTGAGATTTAAAAATGGCTAGAATTTACGAGTTTGTATTAAGACAAGATGGCTAACCTCGAAATCTATCTTTAGTACTTTCCGAAAAAGCAACATTTTCATTTTATTCTCTTTTGGCAGCAAGTTTACGCTATTTAACGTGACCAAACCTATTACATCTACCGCAGGTAGAAATATACATTAAATCTTGAAAATTTTACTATTAGCGTGGCTACGAAACATTTCTAAATGAAAGTTAATTTTTTTATAAACTACTCAAAAAATGACTCAGCAAAGCAATGAGTCAATCACCACTACCACCCTAATCTTGTGAGTTCCCATGATATATGGCTATTTATATTTTCATTTACAAACAAAGAATCAAGCTGCTTTTAGCTAAAGATAGCCACTGTAATATTCAATTACTCATACAACTCAATACTCATCTCTCACAAAAGTGTAAAAATTCTTTGGAGTATGAAAAGAAACTAGACAAGAATTTCCATGCTTCGTTTTTCCTCGTTCGTCATACTTTAAACTATAATGAATCACCAACTTGCCGACTTCACCAATGACTTTTGACAACGCTAGTTATTTGTAATTTTAGGTTTCATCTCCTATTTGTTTCTCACTGACTGGCTGGCTGACATTTCCATAAAAAACGAGAGGAAACAGAGAAGATTGCGATAACTATTACACACTGCCTCAATCATCAATCCCATGTAGCTATAACCAGATCATACCAGATTTTGAAAGCCTGTGTGCCTGTCTGTGCAAATGAATGTTTTTGAAAAAAAATGTTTGCAACTTTTGTTACGTCAATATTTATTATCTTAAAACTTAAAACTAATGACGAATCTCCTGTTGTAGTGCGTATAGCGGCAGCGTCAATGACGTTGCCCCGCCCTGGCATAACCTCCCTTCGGGCTTCTAGCAAGAAATCCACGTGTGTAAAAATAAAAATTCATTATTCCTACTGATTATTGGTAGCACAGGTCAAATGTAAATCCCATGCTTATAATTACTTAAATGGACTTAAAGTTCTCAAGCTGCAATAGGTACGTGTATATGTACTCCATTGCGTTCTAATTTTCATAAAATGATGCTCTGATTTTAAAGTCTTAGACGATAACTTATTTACTGTGCAATGCAATTTTCTTGTAAATAAATAGGTATATATACTTGAATTATTGAATTATTTCCGGTCCTACGTGAAAAGTAACATTATGGAAGGTGAATATGAAGGTGAACTTCCATATTTCCATATTGAAAAAGCAGAAGTTAGCAAGTACTGTACTCTTCATTTCATTCCGTGTGATTTTTTTTACATCCTGTTGCTCTACAGACGAACATGCATATTATAACATAATGTTTTAATGTAGTCTTATTAATAACTTTTCTTAGTCATTAGTTTTAATTTTCCCATCAATCTTATAGACTTTTTAAATGAATATGTTTGTATATATTAAGCGTGACTGCCCTCTAGAATTTACCTAGTTCATAGTTTGTATAGTATAAAAGGGAACGGCTATAGTCTATGCCCGTTCACCGTTTGTATATACACGAAGATTTAAGATGAACTCATGAATTCATGTTCAGGATTCAGACATGATATGTTAAAACTTGGTATTGAAAAGATATCCTCCTCCTACTCTCCTATGGAGGCGTCTAACTCAAGAACCAACCACAAAAACAAAGATAAGAATCATGGGAACCCAAGTCAACGTAGCCAAGCCAAGGTTTCCATAAAAAGTCACACGGTCAAGTCAAACAAGCCAACAACCAACTTGCAGTTCACTGCTTTTCATCATCATTCAAAATGCCTTGACTTGATTTTGATTATAGAAAAAATTGGAGACCTACATCATATGCAACATATATATAAGAAAAATTGCACACTTCATTTTCTATGTGGTAATGTTAATGATATACTTGAGCTTTCTTGTGTGGAATGGAATTGACGGTAATTCAAGTTCAGAGTAAAGAGCTTAAGTTGGATGTTACACAATTCACAATAAAGAATTCATTTTGAAGGTTACGCATGGACAAACTATATAAAATTCGCGTATTGGTTTGCTTCTTGTTTTAGGAGTATATTTTATTGTGTTACAGTTCCAAAACATTCTTCGTGTTATGTATAACTTGATGTTAAGTAATAACATGGATGATTCATGGTTTTATTTTGTATTTTGTAAATATAAAAATGAAAATATTAAAAAAATACTGAAGTAAAAAATCTTGCTTGTCTCTTCATCATTGAGTTCTAGTTCTTTGGCTGTTGTTTGTTACAGAAAGGGAGCATAAATGAATTTTACTACAACTTTTTCCTACCTTAACATTTCTTAGAAAATTTAAGAGCCCAATTACAGTCTCAAGAAGCCTCCAACGAGACTATAATAATTGCAATTTATATGACTATATACTGCTGCGAAAGGCGAACTAGAAGAACATTATATTTTTTGGCATTCTACGTTCGTTACGTTTCAATTTCAATGCTGGAGACGGAGACTTTGAAGTAGGTACAGTAGGTCCTTCCTTCTCATGCAGACAATGGGTTGGCGAAGGTTGGAAGGTTGCATGCAATCTATAAAACATGGTCTGGTTTTCTCTCTCTCTCTCTTGACAAGTGACAAAGCGCATAGGTGGCTGTCGCTATTTTTTTATGTGAATATTAAAAATATGCGAAGTACAATGTACCTTCGTTTTCTCTAATCATGTGCGTGTTTACTTAGATTATCTTTATGTAAATATGAACAATAAATGAGTCGGAACTCGAAAAGAAGATGAGAACGAGAAGTAAAGGTGAGGAGAGGAGCAGCTAATAAACATTTATACATTCATATTCACCCTCGTATATTACCTACGCATCAGTAAACAAGTAAGTGGTGCGATTGTAAGAACAATACAGGAAACGATAATTATCGTATTGTCACAAAATATAATTTGCTCCTGACTCAGAAACCTTTTTTCCCTTTGTGATAAGAAGACATTAATGGACAAATCCACGCTATAAGGAAAAGTATACAAAATATGCTCTCAAACACAAAAGAAGAGGGGCTAAATGACAGACGTCACAAGTTACAATTTATAAGGAAAAGTCAAAAACAGTGAGAGCAAATCACTTGTGTTTGGATTTTACACTTTTAAGTTAGATTTTCAATGGAATAACTCATCACTTTAGTCAAAAGCGGGGCTTTGTACTTTCGTTTAATGGGTTGGGCGCAACCAAGATTTTTACAACTTTTAAAAATGATCTTTAAAATCTTCTCGCAATGTTTACTACCAATTCGTGCACGCATCTCTTTAGTCCTCATCATCACGTTGCGCGTTATGTTATATAACTATAACACAAAACACAATACATTTATGTTCCTAATACTAATGGATCTAGGTTATGGTTAATGTTAATGCATTTAGGTTATCCATGTTAAAATTCTCTCGCATCTGATTCTCACTTTTTATACATACTTGCTAAAGTTATTAGGCTCCTTCTTTGCATACTCAATCAGCTTCATTTCCTGTCGTTACAAACGTATATTCCATATATTCTCGTGTATTAACTTTTCATGTCAATTTTTTGGCTTGAAGAATTGAAGATAGTAAAATTATGCATGCTTTCGTCTTTCGTGTATACGTACATTCATTTCTATATATAATTTCTATATGTATTCCAATTCCAACAAAACTATATACATTTATACCTACATTCAACATTTCTCTGGAGTCATGTCTCTGTTTTTACCTTGTACTATACCAAGGTAAAACTTCGTTACGTTGAAGTTTGAACACAAGGCTTCAACTTGAATATTGAAACAATGCTACAATTCAAAATGAAGTATGCGTTCTCACTGTTCACTGGTGAAGAGGTGAATCATGGGAAAAACAGGATCACCACGGCCATAAAGCTTCCATATATTTTCTATTATCTCATGTATTTCTTAACTTTTACAACAACAAGGATCCTCAATCATCATCATCATCATGAAAATGTTTAACGTATCAAATCAACGTAGGAACGTAGGTATCTCTTTAGAATGGGTCTTTGTTCAGCTACGTAATAGAAAGTATTTTTTTGAGCAAAGCCATGGAACAATAATTTTAAAAGGTGTAATGTTGAATGTTACGTACCTAATATACTTACCAACATCATCAAAACTTTATGGAGCTTCTTTATGCATAAAAAGATATTTATGGGGAATGGAAATGGAATGGGGATGATATATATATATGGATGTATACGTATGAAATGAAGAGCAGCCAGGTTATATTTCTCATTAGAAGTTATAATATAATATTCTCTCATTGCCTTGAGTTTCTTCAGTTTCCTGAAAGTCTTGACTGGAATTACAATTGCGTTTTAGGACTCTCGCTCTCTCTCTCTTCATTTGCTTTTGTATTGTATACAAGGAGAATTTTCCTCTGGGGTTGGATTTGGAGACGAAGTTCAGGCTCAGAGTTAGTGATTCCGTAGGTGAAGTAGGAGCTTAAAAGTTGGTTATCAGGCAATAAAAAGTTTGAAATTGTTATTCCAATTCCAAGATAAAATTGCGGACAACGGATATATGCAGTTTATAATTCGAGAAATATAATAAAATATTTTGATGTGATGAGTTTTCTGGATTCTTGGATTTCTTGGAAAAATATTGAAGTTTTGTGTAGTTTGATTTGAAATTGTGTGAAATTTTTTGGAAACAAAAAGTTGTTTGAAGTTGGAATTCTAAAAAATAAACTAGTTTAAAATGGGGAAAGCTGTGAGTCAAGGGCTATTCCGTATTCTGTCGTGCCTTTCAATCGTGAGTGTTTTTTTAATATTAAAATTGTTAATTTTTAAGGTTAAATATGTCGTGAGCGTTATATCGTCATTGATTTGATGATGATTTTAATGAGAAATTTGTTCTGTTAAAAGGTTTTTGGAGTTGGTGTTCTCGCCGTCTCAGGAACGTTGCTCAATCAGGCTTTAAGATACCAAGAAATTTTTGGATATGCGGGCTACGGGGTAAATGGATTTGGTTTGGGAGGAGGTCCCTTTTACGGCAATGGTGGTGGTTTTGGTGGAGGAGGATTTGGAGGTGGTCTTCCAGGTTTTGGCTATGGCTCTGTTGCAACAGAAGCTTATAACATTTACTACACATCGTATAGAATCGTGGCAGTCGCTGCGGTGGGAATTGTTATTGGACTTGTGCAAATTCTGATGTCAATTATGCTTTGTTTCACAGGCGAACGTGTAAGTATAAGCTCTATAGCTAGTTGATGTAGAGAGTACATTTTTTTACCTTTTTTTCCTAAGGATTTACCAGGTTATCTCTAAGCCAGTATAATTTTGATATTGATACCTAATTACTCTGAAATTACAGAGCGTCAAAGGAATTACAGCTACCTACATTTGTGTCAGCTTCGTCGTGCTTTTGGCGTTGGTAGCTATATTTTCTTTGGCTATTTACTACCAAGCTATTTACACCTTGTATCATTATCATACGGAGCAACTGCCTGATGGATACAACTACCATTTCAATCCCGAGGTAAAAAATTTGCTTTTTTTACCAGCATAATTTTTTTGGATTAAAATTTAAAATGTTAAAATGAGAGGATTTTTATGAATTTTCCTTCTAATTTTTAGGGGCAAGCATTCTGTGCCGTTACTGGAATTGACGTGTGTTTCCTCCTCGCCTCAATGATTGGAGCTGTAATTCTTGCCAAAAAGTTTGACAGCTACGATGGACATGAGACCTGGACTGTTCATCGAGCCAGCCCTTCTGCCGTCTCCCATGGGAGTGAAAGAGGTCGGTCCGCTGTTTAAATCTTCATCTTCATTCTTCCCTTCACAAAATCAATCATGTACATGAAAAAAATCTCTGCTCTTTCTCAACTTTTGCTTGTAATATATTTTCACTTCACTTTTTTTTCTCCTTCATATTCGTTTTTCCATTTTAAATATTTAGAGAAAGAGAAGGAAAAGAACAATGTGTTCACATTTTAAATATTCTTATATCTTTTTTAGGATACATTAAAGCAGGAAGCCGTCTGTAGCAAGCCATTTTTAGAATATCTGCTTTGTGTGTGCCAGAAATACAACTCTATAAGACGAGTTTTACTTTGTCTGTATTTGTCCCAGTGATTTTTACACCTGTCTGCATGTCATATATTTTATGTCTGCTGTAATTAGTTCACGTATAATGTAGTTTTTATGGAGATGTGTCTGTGTCACGTTATATAATGAATTTGAATGGAAGAATGGCACTGCTTTTTTTGTATACACCTAGCTATGACTTATAGTAATTATTATTATTAGCTAATTAGCTAAGTGTTTGACAAACAAAACAGTAAACTTTTATACAAAATGTCGTCCCTAGAAAATAATAAGATATTCCTTATTTATCGTCGGTGTAAACTGTGAAGCGTATAGCCTACAAAACGTTTACTTCCCACATCCACCTTTTTTGCATTTTACATTTTTAATTATTGTACAAAGTGTCTGAAAATATTTTACTTGTTGGTTAACTTTTGTTAAGATTGATATTTAAACAGATTTTATGTGTATATTATATCTAGGCAAGTAGTTTTTAAGTTTAGGTTTGAGAAATAAAGAAGTAAAGAGAGAATGGATGAGTTATCGAAAATGAAATTGTGTATGTGATCATTGATCAACCTTTTATTTTTCATGCGAGTTTGATGAGTCATTGCATTGCAAAAAATTCAAAATACATTTGACAATTTTGTTTACCAAAGTTAAAACGTTGAAGAGTTTAAAAATTGTAAAAATGCGAATGCGTATTAGAATTATGTTAAACCAAGAGCACCTCCCAATCATCCTCATTCTTCGGCTTGACAGCATCACATTGAAATGGTGGCCTAGGCAGTTTTGGCACAGTGAATGGCTGCAAATACCCATTCCTTTCGATACACGGCATAGCTCCACAATACGATCTGGGTCCTAAAAATCCCGGTTTGGTACAAGCATCTTGAGACCTCCTAATCTTAAAAGTTCTCTCATCCACAGGACATCTTACTGGCCACGGTGTTCCAACATAGAAGAACGGATCATTCAGTACCTTATCAGTCTTGTCCAGATAATAATCTCGATAGTTTTGGCTTCTATAGTAGAACTTGAGGAGCTCCAATCTCCGATTGAAATCTACCCCTGGACTCCTCACATTTGGGGTCTCACTCAACTTCTTTGTGATAATGGCTCGCTGAGCAACGGCGCAATCAGGAAATGGAGTGAAGTCACAAGGGAATCTTCCATATGCAAACTTGGGTCGGATCTGTCTTCCTAGTAGCTCTTGTCGGAAATTGCGAAAATGCTTTTGAGTAGCTCCACCGTAAGTATTTCCACAGGCTGTGCTGATTCCAGGAAGATGTCCTTGGTAGCCAGGCATTAATACTGGGGGGATGTAGTCACCCATGTACGTCGTGACGACGACTCCTTGACGGTATGGCAAAACATCTTTCCCAGTTCGGAGCAGGTTTATAGGGGCAGTGCTTGCTGGAGAAGTGTTGTAGCTGAGTTGGGGGAAGCACGCGTTACAAGACATGGTTTTAAGGTGGTTTATTTGTTGTGAATAGAAAAAGGAGTTTAGGTTCTGAAGCGGTTGGGCTTTGGAATAATTAAATTATTGTCTTATATAAATCGTAATGGATGAGTTTCAGAGTTTCCAAAAATATGAGAATATTTTGAGCGTTTTTTTGTGAGACGTTAGTTGGATTTTTTTACACTTCTCCTTCTTTCTTGCTCGTTTTGCCGTTCCATTCTGTAGGATCGTAGGATCATGTTACCATAGGTCTTTTGTGAGACACACACCTGTCTATTTTATATAGACTATATATAGGTGCCTATAGACAATACTGAATGTAGGGCTAGGGCTAACGGATCCTTCAGAACAAACCTCAATATATTATGTATATATGGTAAAGGTGACATACTAATGTGTCAATGCCCTACGGAGCTTTCAACGCCTTTAAATAATGGCAATAAAGCCTATTCTGTGACCTTCCTAAATTGAAATGCCCCGTTGGCTTTTACAAAATTAGATAACAGCACAGCGCAGTCAACACAGCAAGTGTAACCGGTAATAGTTATTCAAGGTTACATCCTCTCCTTCTCCTTGTCTCCTCAACACATCCAAAAACGTTTCATTCATAATTGGTTCAAGCCTTGTGAGATGTAGATTTTATTAGAAAACTCATTCTTGGCTTGATCCCGTTTGAAATCCTGAATTAGTGCGTGTTCAACCTTTAAAACTTTTAATGCCATAAATTTGCATCGTCTCAAATCTCAAATTATATGGACACATTATAATATGAACCAAAAATAGGCTCATGTCTTTATATTTCGACTTTATAAGTCCTAAATCAGTATAAGTTAAGGTACATCATAATTTTATCAAAGAGATGAGTTCTTATAATGTCATTTTTAATCGTTTTATTTATGCAGTAAAGTTTGATTGGATTCTACTAAAAACTAAAAAGTCATATACGTGTAAATCTGAAAATAACAATGAAAAGATTGAAAAGTCGAAGGATGTAGAAAGTTCTGAGAACCTTCTCGACTAATCGTAAGTAGGTTCTACTTCTACTTGAAACTATAAAAAAAACAAATCAAAACTTAATCCGTTGGTCACAAATTCAGAAAAAGCGTGTGAGTATAAACTTCATAATTTAATTTATGATTGCAAATTCAATGAATTACATTACAAAGGATATAAGGAAAGGATGTATGCAAAAAGATAATACATTCATAGTTTCATACTCATAAAAAAGGATGATGATATAAAGTATAAAGAGCATGTAGCATGTAGCACACCTTCGCAGATTCAGATGAGGTACATCGTTTCTTTCTAAAGTACGCAGTTCGATTCAACTCAAACCAAAACACTTTCAACATATCCACAATCCACCGATCCACCTGCTTTGCTAATTCTCGAAGTTCATTTGACTAACTGACTAACCAAGAGAGAAGATAAGGTCCCGTTGCGTAAGCAAAGCCCCTTATAAATTCATATAGAAAGGATGTATCATCTTCATATGCTTTCAACAAATTCGCAGTTGTCTGCACATCACACACCAACTCAGAAAAAGGAAATTTAATGACATTATCCCGTATATTAGAGATGGAAAATGGATATCGAAAAGAGTAAGAAAGCGTCACAGCGTTGAGAGTTCAGCGTGTTCTTTTATCAGCCGTAAAATTAGCGTTTGAAATGAAACAGCTATAGCTGATGCTGATGCCCCATACCTCCACATTGTTTCTCCCTTCCTTTCATCTAATCAAATCACAAAAAAATAACATACGGTGTACAGTGTACAATATGGGATTGGGATAAGAAAGAAATTTTACTTTACGGTACATGCTCAATAGCAATTGTCTAGTTGAAACTTTTTCTTCATCGTTCTTGCTAAATTTCTCTAATAAAAAAACTCCCGTTTTGTTCTTGACAGTGAATACCTATATGCAATATACAAAATATACTCTCTCACAGAGTCTCACGACATGTTCTTCTGCTAACTCAGCGTCAGCGTCCTCCTCATCCTATCATCATTTTCCTCTTCTTCACTTGAGTTGCTTTATTATATAGGATTCGCATTCGCATAAAAAGTCGTGATGTTGGATGTTGCTTTTAGCATTAGGTATATACCCTGTGCTCCCACGATATTGTACAAAACTAGGCATTAAAATATTAGAAGGAAGAAGACATGTGCACCCTTGTCGCTTGCAGAAATGAACTTCATTATAATGTTATCGATGAACAAGGCCATGAATAAGGAGACTCCTCTATATGTATTTCAGATATGGTTATATGTACGTTATATGACTATAAGCGTGTTTGTAAACAAAACTGAATGAACAATGAACTTGAAAACTGTCAAGGCGAGGCTATATATATTGAGGTGGGATGGGGAAGGAAAAGTTATTTTAAAAAAGGTTGTAAAATCCCTGCAGCCCGTCACTTTTTACTGGCTTGTTCACAAATCCTAAAGTCATACACAAAGGCAACCTCGAAGAAGACACAACTTGTGATTTTTTTCCTTGTATTTTTCGGTAATAAAGCTTGAGCTTGAGTTTGAGTATAAATCATAGAATGATTGGTGAAATTGTTGGTGCTGCTGGAGGCTCGGAGAGGGCTACCACTTGTAGCTCACCGCAGTATAACAAGCAACCCCAAAATCCACCAAGGACTACTCGCACAGTATTTTACTCTGCAACCAATTCTCGTAAGTGGTTTGATTGAAGTCATAAAAAATTTGAAATTGTATTTTTAGCATAAAAATTCATAGTTATATTGACTTTTTTCAGGTATGTTCAGTGCTCAAACAAACTCATCCGCTTCAAGAGCGAATAACAATACCAATAACGCGTCTGATGTTGCACATTCTTCAAGGATGTTTGTAAGGATTCGTCTGCAGACGTAGTCCATGTTGAAAAATGGAAACCAACATTTGTTATCCTGTAAATATTATACTTTAATTTTAATCTCATCTCATAGTTTAAAGGACAAAATTGTTATAGATTTTTTTGTGTTATTAGTTGAAAAGTAGTCGCGTACTTCAATTTGCAAATCAAAATAATTTTTATAAATTAATTCATAAAAATTTGATGTCTACACGAGAAAAGAATTATTAATGTATGATTGAAACTGAAGCTACATTTGAAATCATATTGCTCACAGTCACCAGTTTGAGTGTGTTTTTGAAACTTGAGATTGTAAAACAGCGTAAATTCTGTATGTATTAGATATTATTTAAATGAAGTATGTTGTATGTAATTAACGAGTGTGTAAATCAATAAATTATAAGTTTGGAAATGGATGGCGATCCGTATATATGTCATTCCAAAGAAAGCATAAATGTGATATGGATGTTAAAAAGTTAATTTATACAAATTAAAAACTATTGAAAAACTTGTCGCAAAATAGGTTCAGAATAAACGGTTTAAAACGCCAATATATATTTTTACGCACACAATAAAATTATAATGCTAATAGATTTTGAGTGTATCCACTCTAGTGTGTTGTAATGTAATAGAATTAGAAATTAGCATTACTTTAATGATGATTAATGCCGTGTTAACGGGAAATGAGTGTGATACCTCACTCGTCATCCCCTTCCTCCGACGTACTCCACCTCCTCCTCTACCTAAAGAGTTGAGGCGAAATCGTGAAGTAGGTACGGTAGGTACAGGTCAGGTTAGAGTATCCATGATGATCCATGTTATGACTTTTCAGACTGACCTTTATCAAATATTGGGATTCCAAGTGATGCCTAATTTACATTCACATTTTTTTCTTCATCTCCCACAATCTATTTTCCATTTGCAAAAGAATAATTGAATTTGAATTCTGCACAAAATAGTGCCACATAAAATCATATTCACATTAAAAATTAATACATCGCACAAGTACACAAAAAACATTGGGGTTTAATATGGGAGACACTGGAACTGAAGGGCTCCTCGAGTTGGAGACAAAGGAAAGTCGTCATTCCCATCACCACCACCATCATCATCATCACCATCATCACCACCCACATCACCACCATCACCACCATCATCACGATCATGACGGCGATGACCACGATGACCAAACGATTGCAACCCAACTGGAAATGGAAACGAACAACACACCAGAGGAGCCTGAACCTCGTGAGAGATCTGATTCATTATCCGCACCGCTTGGCAATTTTATTTTTTCTGACAGCTTGAAAAAGCCGAGGGTGAAACAGTCCAAACAAGTCATCAATAATGATGAGTCATCCTATGTCAATTATTTTTTCAATCAATATCATCAGCCGTCTACAACAAATGTATGATGATATATCAAATCAATGAATTTTAAAATAAAATTACATAATTTTATACAAAAATAAATACAATGATGCACCTTTAACCATCTCTGCAGACCCCATCCTTCGCAAAGGGGCACATGCCAGGTCATATCCCGCTCACGAGTGTATTTCATATGGAATCTAATCGTGAGAATAGAGGACCCGATGATGACGGTTTAGAAGACCAGGATTTAACGGCTGCTGATGGTATTGTGAGGATAAGGAAAGAACGCGCACAGAGAAAACAAATTGCTACTTCAGATGCGTTGAAAATCGTTAAGGGAGAGTTTACATTTCCACACAGGTTTAATTTCAGATTTAATATGTCAAAAAATTGTCAATCTATAGCCAACGTCGATGGTATATATTGTAGACTTATGCGCGTGTCTTTTATATATACTGCTAGAACTTACAAGCCAAAATGTCAAATCGCTTACCGAGTTCCAGCCGGTCAAGTACCCCAAGCCGTTATGGCAGAGAGGCTCCATCGAATCTACAAAAAGACGGACCTCAACCTCGTTTTTGCAAACTCTCGGCGTAGAGCTCTCAGACTTGATCCCACCTCCCAACTACAGTGAAAACAATGAGCGTTTTTATCACGAGATGATGTTTCGTAACAGGACGAAAATCAATGGAATAGATAAAAACGAGGTTCTCGCAAAAAGGGGTCGATTTGGGGAGTACGGATTAGAAAATGAGGAGGCAGATGATAACGTCCATTTACACAACCCTGACGCAGATTCTAGCGTAACCTTGTCGTCATCCGAGTCAGCAAAAAGGTCCAATAGAACCACTACGTCCTCAACAGGAAGAGAAGAAGAAGAGGATGAAGAAGAGGAAGAAATTGATAGGGGAGGACATGTTGGGATCCATCCATTCATTCAAAGCAAGCCTCCATTCTGCCCACAATTTCCATTGAGTTATTTTGACAATACGGAGTATGACATTCGAAGTGGGGAAGATTGGTGTAGGCTTGGTTGGGATGATAAGGAAAAGAGATTTTATCCTTTGCCTGGGAAAGCTTTGCTACCCCTTCCTTTAGCCCTTGACAAAAGGGTGGAAGCTAAATCTCCTTCGGAAGCTACGCTAGAGGAAATATTGAGGAAGACACCGAGATTGGAAAAGTTTAGGTCGTGGCTTTTAAGGGAAAGGTACAACAGGCAGATAAGATTGGTTGGATTGGACCCTGCTAAAAGTTTGTATATATATTTAATTATTTATTTTGCAACTAGATTCCATTTTACAATTATTTTCTATTTATTATAATGTTGAGTTTGATCTTCATTATAGTTTCAAAGCTGACCCCGTCAGAAGCAGAAATGGCAATAGTTGCACGATTAGGAAGCACTGTTGAAACCCATGCAAGCATCTCTGATGAAAGTATGCCAGATCCTGATGCATTTGGTGAGGTTGAAGAGGAAGGGAAAAAGTTGTCAAAAGCTGTATCTAAAAAGGATATTCTAGAACGAATTGCTTCAATGAAAAATATTGTGTCGGATGAGAACCTGTTGGAAGGCATGGAAAATTCTAACTCGGATCCTGATGAGCAAAGGAAATCACAAATGGAAGCGAAGGATGAGGATCTATTAAATATTGTATTTAAACTGAGACAGGGCAAGAGGGACGATGATATGTCGGAAGATGCTGATATGGGGTTGACTAAAAATGATGACGCTAAAAAGTATATAGAAGGAAAGCGATCTAAATAATTAATATAATCTAAATATTCCCAAAAAATAAATTCACATCGTTCTTTCTTGTCAGGAGCGTTTCAATGCTTTCCGATGTTTTTTCGGATTTGGAATCTTTGACTATGATGGGATCTGACATAGTTGTAAGCTGCAAAACTATAAAGCTATAATTTAGTTTTAATTACATTAAAAATTATAAATTATGCTTTTTTCTCAAATTTAGACTACAGTTCAACGAGGCCAAGTAGAACCGGAGGCTACAGACGCAGAAGATTTTGATTTTGACGGTGAATTGTTAGGAGATGGACGAGGGCCACGTGGATTGAATCGCCCAGTTCGCAGCTACTTCCTTGGGGACTACGGCATCAACATCCCTTGTTCCCCTGATATTGACCCTTTTGAAGATGGACTTGATCAATACGTCATGGATTTTGACAAGATGAAAAAAGTTCACATTTATGATTGGCGATGGGTTGATGTCGCTGTGTTTGATTATCATCCTGGCCAAAACAAGTAAAACATTGCATTTTTTAGTTTAAAATTTTTTATAAATTATTTAGCGTTTATTCATTTGAAATGCATGTTACTTTTCAATTTTCAAGATATTTTGTCCGCTCAATTCATCCCCCTTTTGTTTACGCCTGGGTAAGCAAAGTTTACCTCTGCTTCGACGCGGAAGACCCAAACAAGCACGGTCTTCGCATCAAAGATGCGATCAAGCGTCGAATCGAAATGGAAAACGTGATGAGATATAACCTCTACGTCGACTGCTTGCCCATGCACGACTTCCCCTCTCTGGATGAATTTACTCTGGATAGAATTATCCATCACGTTATTACAACATCCAATTTAAAAAAGACGGAGTATGCTATGCAAAAGGTCAAACGGGAAATAAATCTAGATTACCAGCGAACCATCGCCGAAGAAAAGTTCCAGCTTATAACTGAAAAGCATCCTAAACAATTCAAGCCTTGGGTCCAAATCCCAGACAAGACTGAAGCCGCTATCCTCACAAACATTGAGATTTCCACTCAATCTATAAAAGCTCCTCATGAATTCCTACCTTCCGTCCACCTCCAGAACTTCGAGTATAAAGTTAAAAGCATCCAAAAGAACACCGTCATTTACACCGACGAAGCTTGGATTCCTTACAAAGAAATCACAAATATTTGCTATGATGCAAAACAAAAGAAGGTCATCCTTTCAGATGATCTCCTCCCAATGCATTTGGATGACTGGGAGAATTTGCAACTAGAAAATATTGAGGAAATTAAACGATTTCTTGATGAAGAATGGTACGAGTCAGTTGTGGCCAATTTGCAGAGCAACTTTGAAAAAATGAACAAGTCTTNTGTGGCCAATTTGCAGAGCAACTTTGAAAAAATGAACAAGTCTTGGTACAACTTGGCTGAGCCCAATTATGATGTCTATATAATGTCAAAATTATCAAAGTTTTTGGAACTCATCAAGCTCATGATGCAAGATACGATTCGATCTGTTGTAAAGGATTCTTGTGTTAGCTTCATGGAGCTTATCAAATCTTATTCGGGGAATATTGACCCAAAAACTGATTGGAGTTGGGGAGATGATCTTATTAATTCGGAGTATCCACCTCCATCTGGGCTCATTCCTATTTGGGTTCTGGATATGTATTTGGATGCGAGAGAAGGACCTAAATATTCTCAACAGTTGTCGAGTTTTTATAGGACGGCTTATGCAATTTTTCATAAGGCTGTTACAAGTTGCTCAGATATGCCAACGGTGAGTGATAAAGACGCCGATCGTAATTAATATTTGAATTTTAAATAATTATAAGTCACTAGATTCAAAATTGGTATCGGTGTAATTTAGTTGCTTATGAAAGTCATGCCACAAATGCAATTCGCTGCATTAGGATACCTTCACGGTGTTGAAGAATCAGAAGGTGAAATGATTGAGTTAGCTCACAGCCTCGTAAAATACACAAAGCTCATTTTACTCCCACTCGAATCCTACATTCGAAAGTATGAAAAGTATAGGGAAGTTTGGAGTCTTGATATAACTTCCTACGTCAAGAAACTTGAGGAATCTGACCCTACTGCTCAAGATATAAGAAAGCTTGTTGAGCAAAACACTCGTCACATGGAACAACTCGAAAAGGAAATCCCAACAGACATAAAAATCACCGCTTTTCGTGTCGTCGTTGAGCAAGTTCGGGACGGGATTTTGAAAAAGAAGAAAAATCTCATTAATTCAATTATGGATAGTTATGCGTTTAAGTTAAGAAAAATTATTCAGAAAGTACAAAAGGATTTTGGAGAAATGGAAAAGAAATTGACAACAAGGTCTGATGATATAGAGGAAGTGATGGCGCTCAAAGGTTATGTTGAAATTGTGCCTTCTTTAGCAGCTCGTTTGGAAAGCACGACGGGTGCTGCTATAAAAGACTATGAAGTTTTTGACCACTTCCTCTACCAAGTTTCGAATGAAGATGTGAATGCCAAGTGGCAATGTGCTATTGCCTCAAATAGGATTTTGAGGCTGGGTCGCGAAGCCACGAAATGGCTGGAAGAAGATTATGACAGACTTCTCAAAGTTCAACAGGGAGACTTGAGCTCTTTAAGTGATCAAGTGGATTCCGCTACTTTAACTGTGGCAGGGCTTGTAGCTTTTACAGAGTTGGAAAAGGCACAAGATGTGTGTCAAGAAATTAAAAAGATTTGGAAGAATATTAAAGATTTACAGGAGCAGAGCTCATTGCTTAATCGGAGGCAGAAAATATTTGGGTTGCCACTTGCTCAAAATGAAGCGCTGAATAGGTTGGCGAGGGATATTGAACCTTTTAAAAATCTTTGGTTTACTGCCTCAGGTAAAGTTAAGGGTTATAGATAGATATAGTGTATTAATTATGCTGTGAAATAGGGGTTTTTACTTGAAAAAGAGTTTTTGCGTTTCAGATTGGCTAACTGTTCAGGAAACGTTGTTTTCCGGAACTTTGGATAAAGTTGATATTGATCAAGTGACGAAAGTCATTCATGATGGTGGGAAGGTTATTGGAAGATGCATTAAGTATTTTGCGGGGGCTGATCAAATTCAGGTATGAAAAAAAAACTACTTTAAAAAATTTACTTTGCATTTTTAAGATCTTTTCGATTCATGTTTAATATGTTAACATTTCAGCATATTGCAAAGTCAATTAAGCATCAATTGGAAGAATTCAAGCCACTTGTTCCACTTGTTTCCACCTTGAAAAAGGCTGAGATGCGGCAAAGGCATTGGCAAGCTATGTCTGATATTTGTGGTATGAGATTTACAAAGCATTCTATATGCATTTTCCAGAGTTTAAAGCTCAGTGTGCTCTTCTTTTGTGGTAAAACTGTATTGCATTTGCATTTCTAGGTTTTACTGTTGTTGAAAGAGCTGGTCAAAACTTCAAAAAGCTATTGGAGCAAGGTATTTCCGAGCATGTTAAAGAAATAACTGAGATTGGAGAACTTGCAACGAAAGAATATGAAGTGGAATTTGCTTTGAACAAAATGAATATTGGGATTTCTCAACATCAAATTGAAATCTCATTTGATTCACATCTCAGTAAAAAAATCAAATAAATGGAGCAGATTTATCTGCAAAAGTAAACCCATTTTTAATAGATTTCTGTTTTTCCTTTGCAGAAGTTCCGATTGTGGTAATCTATGAGGACACTTTAGATACAATTGACGAGTACATCGAAATAACCAACGATATTTTGAAAAATCCATATAACGCTGCCTTCCAAGAAAAACTCAGTGTTTGGGATAAGAAAATTAGGTTGTCAAAAGTTAATTTGGAGTTGTGGATTGATAATCAGGATCAGTGGCTGGATATACAACCAACTTTCTTGGTACCTCAGGCAGCCACAAAATTACAAGTTACATTTAAGATTTATGAGAAAATGCAAAGGATTTGGAGAAGGCTCATTCGATTGGCTCGGGATAATAGTGATGTAAGACAAGATGCAAAGCAAAAATATCGATAATTTCATCAATTTTTTGTACTTTTCACATGAATGATGTATTATTTTATCTGAATTTCTTAGATACTCGAATTATTGTCGGAAAATACGACGATGGCTAGCCTCCAGCAATTTGCTAATCTTTTAACCGTCATTCACAAGAGTTTGGCAGAGTATATGAAACCAAAGGGCTCTGACGAGTCGGATGATGATTAGGCGATTATATTTTAAAGAATGCATATAAACTCTACTTAAAATTATGTTATTCAAATGTACTCAGATTTATGTATAATAGTTTGGCAGTATGATATAAAATATTAAAATATGAAACAGTAATTCAGTAGTTGAATTACACTTTGTGAAGAAATGTTAGTACTAGTGTTTGAATAATGTACCACAGCTTTCAATCTTCCAACTACACATCTAGAAGGAATTGAAATTAATACTATGAAAAGTTTTTTTCTTTCGGCGTTTTTATCTGGCATATTGAAACGATTGATGAAATCTAAAAATCCGAACCCATTTTTCAAATCAGCACTATCTTACAAATTGTAAAAAAAGCTGCTACACTGCAATCAACTGACAAGCTGACATGATGGGCTAAGGTTAATAAGCATGGAAATGAAATACTTAAACTTCATTTGGGGCACACTGAGACAAAATAAAAATAAAGTATATGACATCATAACTAACTATAACGTATGATCTTCTGGATTCAACAGGTTTATAATTGGTGTAACAATGACTGACGTTGATTGAAGATGGAG
>JAANSM010001212.1:0-20097 GCA_036850725.1 Orchesella villosa | reverse complement strand
TTGGGGGGTTTTGACAATTTATGAACTCACTGCAAAAATAGGAGCTTATGTCGCAATCTGTTTAAGCCATCACTGCTTTCCGTTGTTTCCATGAGAGTTTACCAAACTTGATGGAGTATGGAGTAATCGTCATACTGGAAAAAAGTTGTCAGCAGTTTTTTTATTTATTTTTACGTAACCGTATGTTTGCTCCAAAAGCGTGTTTGAGCAACTTGATGGAACTACAACTATTGGTTAAGATAATTCGGAAATTCACCAACGATATGACGCACGCATCGCATAATATTTTATCATACTATATAGCTAGAGCGAGACTTTTTTATCCGTTCAGCCGAACGACAAGTGAAATGAATGCTTGCAATAATAGTTTTCTCAGTATTATGTATGTATTCCTAAGGCTGTACGAAGTAGGGCAAGTTTTCTTCATTAATTTAATTGCATCATTAACGTTGAACCCACACCCCTCACAAGGTACGAGGTGTGGAAAAGTAATGAAAACCAGCATAAGCACACCATACCGTATGTGTATAGAGTTGCTATTGCGCTGCAGGTTGCAGTCATCCAAATAATGACTTCACGCTTGAATGTTCACGTTGGTCAGTTTAATATCTTGGGATCTTTCCATATACACAGACCTGGAAACACTTTCACTCTAGAGAATTATATTGAATTACATGAGCGTACGGAATTTCGTAGGATGATTTTGATTATATAAGGTAATCATAATAATGTTGGAAAGATGATGGCCTTCTCAATTTTACTTGTGATGTAATGAAGCAAAGTTTTACAACTTGTAAATGACAGATGATCAATCGTGTGTTCATGTGCTTAACGCTTAACATTATGTAGCCACGCAAGCATAAACTTTGGGAGCTACTTATGACCGCCATGTCAGAGAATTCCTGAATAAATATCGTATATACTTGATATTATGTCATATGATGGGGTAGATGCTTCAATTTCAGCAATCAATTACTAGTTCCATAACTTAGCGTGGGCTCACGACATGTGATGTGATGTGTTTTCGTTGTAATTATTAATATCTAAGTGGCTTGGTTGAATATGTGAATAAATGTGAAATCTCCACCGAATTTTCTAGAAACTTGACAGCTGGACAGAGATAGATAGATATATAGATCATGCAATCTCAATAGTTTTAACTTTAGTAAGCCTTTATTTCTCCGCTCTCCCTAAGCCCATGAGCTCATGAAGTTTGATAATGTGGAATGCTGAAAATTTCTCCGTGATATGATTTGAAAAGGCAATATAGCTAACAATATCAATATTTAGCAGTTTCACGTGCACATCAGATGAGCCCTCCTTTTTCCTTTCTTTATACGCCAACTCCAACACAAACTTATCAAAAAAGCAATTCATATATATTGCCTTATAAAAGTAGGAATGTGGTATATGGTATAAGGTTAATGAAAAACGCATTTCATGCATACAAACGTTTCACGCCTTGCTTTCTAATCATTATATTACCAGGAATAACGATGTGGTCAATGATCCCTTGGTCCGAAAATTGGTGGCTGAGCAAACCAAACAGTGGACTGAAATGAGTGAAAAGCATCGACGGGAAGAATGGGAGCTAATGAAAACTCATTTGCAGGCACAAGAGGAAATACTGAAAAAACTCATGGAGGTTTCCCAGCAGAATCAAATGAAGCAGATGAGTGCAAAGCATGAAAGGTATAGCACCGTTACCATTAACCTTAAGTTATCAAACCTTTTTATGACTATTATACATATTTGTATGCTGCGTACGATAGCGTACGTTTCTAATATTGGCACAACTTCACCTCTTGCTGCCAATAATACAATGAAACAGTGAACAGTTTCACAATAAAGAGCGTTGCTTCTCTGGAATTCCCATTTCCGGAAGCGGTTGAATGAGTCGTTAGTGAAAACTCGTCATATGTTATGTTCTGCATTTATTAACTGTGTATTGCGCAGTGAAGCATTTGTATACACAGCTTTCTCTCAACTCCTTCTCGTCTCCACATTACTTTTACAGAGAAAACAAAGAGATGAGGACGAAGCAAGCCAAAGTGTCTGTAGAAACAGCCAAGGAAGTCGCTAACGACAAGACGTTGAGAAATAAGGCAGAGAAGGAGCGTCGTCTCCGTGAGAAGAACCAAAATAATACTAAAAAGTTTATTGAAGAGCGGAAGCAAGCGGCTATAAAGCATGATAAGGAGAAAGAGAAATTAATGAAACTCCATGAGAAACAACAGGAAGACCTGACAAGGGACATTCAGTCTGTAAGTACTTTTTCTTAAATGAGTATACATACATTACCTGTAGTAATCATCACTATTATATGACCACTTTTATGAGTATGATTTTATTATTCGTAGCTAGCAATATGTATAGTAATATATCAATATCTTTAGATATAGTTTATACAGTTTGATATAACACGCTTCTTTTTTGCTGAGTTGCGGATAGGTTGCACTATTCTAAATAATATGAAGTTTTAAATTATACAAATAGTATATAAAAGATAGAACCCACTTTTGGCAATTTACCCGATTCGATAGGATTCCATCCTTTTAGTTTAGTCTTTGAAAGCTCAAATCTTTGCACTTGAGCCAAATGTATTTTTCTCTTGCTTAGAAATTATTCAGCCCCATCCAAATCTACAGCTTTTTTTTAAAAAAAATTCCGGAGCAAACAACATTAAATTGAAAGAACCCACTCCCATTCCAGAATTCTTCAACTTAGATATAAATGGAATAATTTTCAGCGTAATACAAACTCACTTACTAAGAATTATCATGAAGCTTCAACCCAAGTGAAAAGTGAAAGCTGTTAAAATCATGCTTGCTTCATAAGAAGAATCGATAATTGCCAGTCCTTCAAAGTTTAAGCATGATATAGAGTCTTTATATGTTGTAATAACCCAGTCATTCTGCTCCAGCTCTTTACTAACCTTCACTGCCTTATCTCATATTCAATATTGTATCGCACGCATGAGAAATCCTTCAGTCCTTCATATATAGCGACACAGAAAATATTTCCTGCTTAAAAAATACTTTAGAGTATCTCGTTTGAAATTGAAAATTTCTGAAGGATGAATATCGAATAGAGAGAAGGAAATCCCAATTACCCAAATAAGTTTAAAAGCAACTNTCTCGTTTGAAATTGAAAATTTCTGAAGGATGAATATCGAATAGAGAGAAGGAAATCCCAATTACCCAAATAAGTTTAAAAGCAACTGAAATAATTGATTAGTTACGATCATCCATGAAATACGCAAGGAACAGCTTTTCAACTTTTTTTGTTGATGCAAAACTATATATCTCAATCGATTAAATTAACACTGTCATGTCATGTCATGAGATTTTACTTGGAACATTTGTTATGTAACAAAACTTTTTAATACATTACATACATAAGCTCAATCTCAATTTTACTATATTAACCATCCGGATATAAATAAAAAAATAACACATTCTCAACTCGTTCTTACTTGTTACTCTCTGTAATTAATTGTTGGAAAAAAATCCATTACAAGATTATAATTTGTCTATGAATGTTGTTTGTTTCTTTTGTAGTCGTTTGCTACCAACAACCTTGCCGAAAATGCCAAAACAAACGAATCATAATGTACCATTCGGTAACGTACTAGTATCTTATATATATACCCTGAATGTTGTCAAGAATGTAACGTACACTAGCAGAAACCATCAAAAACCGTAACTTTACTCAAATAATTATTCAAAATAATAAGTGTATGTACCAAATACCAATATATATCGTATCCATAATTTTCTCTCTCTCTCTCTTGTTTGTCATTTGTGTACTTCTTGACGTAAAAGGTAAAAAAAATAATATCATTAAAATCTACTATACAACACGTAATATTTAAATCTTAAATTGCCAACATGTCAAATGTATAGTATCTCTCTGGTATTGTTAATATCTATTCTCTCCTCTGTCACTGTCTTCTTAAAACAAAGTTTAACGTATTCTCTTTCCCCCCTTTCCCCTTCCGCATATTGTAATGTATACATGAATATCTACCTACATATTAAATATATATTATATATATATATATATCATTTTCACACAGTCAGTTTTACTCTGCTCTGCTGCTGTTGCCGATATGATGAAAATGATTATTATGATTATGGTTATGAGGATAATTATGCGTTTTTACTGCCCGTTGTTGTTGCTGCTACTGCTGATGGCACTGCTGCTATGTAAAAATCCCTAGGAAAAATATAGATAAACTAGAATGCACAATACATTAATACAAAATATGTACAGAGTATATACCTATTACTTGCTAATCATGGAAGTGTTGGTGTATTCGATCATAATTATTATTGATCGATTTAAGTGATCGTTTTATTATCCTGTTTGCTAAGAATGGGTAATGTGGGGCAATGTGGGATAATGCGTCCGGAACTATATATATATATATATACATTTTACCAAAACAATATTATCTTTTCTTTGCCGAGAGTAAAAGCAAAGTTGATGGAAGGCATAAATATATATTATTAATGTATACCAGCCAGATACTTTTAGATATGCTGATTATTTTGTATGATTTGCTGCGTAAAGCTGCCTTTCTTTGTACCTTTTCCAAGTGATACATAAACACGTACATTTGGTATGACTAAAAAGAACGCACAGAGATTCCTGAACTGTGGAATGATGTTGAGCATCTAAACTTAGAAAGAAGAATATATATATTTTCCGTGTTTTAATACACTGAGCAGTGATCATTATTTAAATGGAGTAAAAGTTTTTTATTTCTCATGTAATAATCTGTCTTGTTTATAGTGGTTTATAGTGAGTTCGCTTGTCTGTGAAGTAAATAATCCTTGACCATTATAGATAAGTATTTGATATATCGATGCTTGATTTTTTAACAAAAGACTCTTAGGATTTGCTATTTGTTGATTATTTTTTATTGTTGTCTTGTGTTTACCTCAAAAATATTTATGTAGAATAAATTTTTTTATTACAATCCTATATATTATAGGCTATCGTAGTGATATGTATACGAGAAGGTTTAACCCTCAAATATTTTTTTTCCGGATCGATAAGTAATTTCGATTTTCGATATTTATGTGTATTACACAGGCTATTGAAATGTACAAAAACGAGGAGGTCGAATATGGACTGTCAGCTAAGTCAGAATTCTTCGTCTGATAGCCGGTGAAATCTCTGCGACTGAGTGAAATCTTGAAGTGCGTTTGTATGTCTGCGTATATATATATATTTGTGCAAGTAATTTTGAGAAAATGGTGGGAGTGTAAGTCTTGTGATAATTTATTGATGAGAAATCGAGATGAACATACTAAATGTGGACATATGAAAGGAAAGGCTATACCTTCAACCTTAATTTCTGTGCCACATTTGTTCAGACCAAAATTAGATAGTATAGGTAAATTCTTTAGCATATATATATATATATGCTTTGCATTGTTAGCCAGAGTTAGAGAAGCTTCTGCTCATATTATACTTATTCTATACGAAATTATTTACATGAGTAGTCTGGGTTGAATGGTATATATTGATATGGTACGTTAAAATGTGCAAAAACTCAACCAAAATCAACGTCGGCCTTTAATCTCATTCTCTTCGATACACATTTCTCGGTTACCTATTCGTCTATATTAAGAATGCACAGGTAACTGAGCAAAAATCTAAATGTACATAGTCCCAATGAATATATAGGCAATCTGTCTAAAATTATTGTGTATCGTACATATTTGGTAGATTATTACAAAAGGTGCATGTCATGTCAGTATCCGTACTCAACTGAAACATTGTATGTTGTATAAATAATATATGTCTATGTTATATAACAAGTACTAGTAACTCAAATATGTCAAAGCAGGATCTAGAATCAACGAAACCTTCCTAAACTGCATGGAAATTTTTATCATGACAGTATCCAAATGTATTCATGCGTATTTTCAAAAAAAACATGTGTGCATAAGTATAATATATACTGTGTAATATCAAGTCAGCCAACTAATAAGAATAGCCAACATTCAAATCGGTACTAAACTAATCTCTATAAACTATTATTCAATATAAAAAGCATTATTTCATGCTCTATTAGGCATTATAAATGTTTTTTTCTTTATTTCCCTGATTTTAATCTAATTGTACGTACCAATATAACTAAACAACATAATATATAAATTAGATATATATATATTATCCGAGTTTCCAAAGTTCTTTCTTGAATTAAATATTAATGAGAATAGCTGATGAAAATTATCGTCTTTATATACAATCGTATTTTAATACTATACTGATACTGGTACACTCATATTTGTGTCGGTCAAGTCGGTCAACCATCTTTTAAACCCTTGAATACAGTAGATTTAATGTATGTATATGCTGACGAGTACCGACTATTTAACTTTTGACTTCATTCGTGAAAATTACTCTAAACAAGCGTAAAGTACTGTGTAAGAAACGTCCAAAAAATATTATCTCAATATACTGGAGAAGAAACGGGATAGTGGGGTAATACAAGAATTTTAGATTGCTACGTAATTTTCCACTTGTGTCTATATTCCCCATTGAAAATTGTCAATCAAACGGATGTACATCTACAAATTACGTAACTACCATCAGTTAACTTTTTGGAAATATATATGATGTACAACAGTTTGGTAACATTTGAAAATTTTGAAACATTAAAGTTTTCTTCTCGAATTATGGTAGAATGATCAGTTCATTGTGCGAGTAATTAGATACTCGAAAAGGAAGAGAAAGAGAGATAAAGTTAAACAAAGTATTTAATTCTTGGCCAAAAAACTCCAACGAGATTTTAAGTGGTTAACGGATTGACTGAATAAGAGAAGGTCCGACCGAAAGTTTTCTAATGTTTTTATTCTAGCTGTCCATCGTAATTTAACCTGAGAAAATCACATGATAATATATGGTGGCTGAAGGACGATGGGCAAGAAATAAATTACTCTCTAATATGAATATGAATCTAAAACAAGATAAAACTTGAGTTATTCACTTCCATTTTATCAGTCTATATAATATATCTTCTACTTGCTCTAATTATATATGTGTGTGTGCATGGAATTAGCAATTTCTGTAATTAATTCATGGGATTTGGTAAAACTGACAAAGTTGTAATATTGAATGTGCAGGCTACATAAGATACAACAGCGACTTTTTTCAATACGGATCTCAGAATTCATTAAAAATTATAGTTAAATATTGACTTTTTGTCATGCTTTGGGTAAAAGTATGAGATTTGAAAGCATAAATTATATAATGACTTGGCAGTTTTGAGGAAATGCTGCAGACAGGCTAGTGAACCGAAGAAAGCGAGATGGATTTCGTAAAAATATATTTATGTAAATGTATATTTTATCTTCAAAATTCTGGTCCAATCCATCCCATGAATGCCTATATTGTAAGAATGAAATTGGTCGCACTAAGTGAGTACTTAAAATCGCAGTGCGGAAATGTTTTATGTCTGATTAAGATTTTTATTTGAGAAAAATGGGAAATGATCAGTGAAATTAAGAAGGATATGACACTTCCTTGAAGTACTTTCTAATTTTAACGTAAAATGTATTTTAAGAAATTCCCACGCAGCAGCCATCAACCCCAGTACCAGATTTCTTCTAAAAAATTGAATTTCTAAACCTATAGAACTTCCACCAAATCTGCCAAAGATTGTATTATCAAAATTTTATAAATCCTTTATTTCATAACGATATGGTGTCAGTTATCCTTCGTATTACGTCAAGATAAATCAATATTAATAATTAATTATTGATTGAACATTTTGTGTATGTATTTTATGATTACGGGTCAAAGTTTTAACTTCGTGTTGGTGCTATATAATATATGCTACTATCAACTATACACATATATTTATCAATTACGATGTATGAAAACTAATTCATTATGTTTTCTAGTCCTAAAGTTTTCAACCCTGTCAGTCAAGTATTTATATATATTGTGTAATAGTTTTAGCAAATAGGCAATATAGTTGATGAAGCTGTGAGTGCAACTTTTTTCGATTCATTTCCAGTTGATTTTGTGCAATAATATGTGTGTTTTAATAATGTAGGTTACGTTTTATCGTCTTATCGTCCTTAATGTTTACTACACAGTGTGATTTATGTATTCATTATATATTGCTTATCAATCACCATTTGTATAAGTTATATGGAATTCATTACTGTTATAATTGAATCCAAATACCGTATTACCAATATTGTGTTGAATAAATTTCAGTATTTCCGAACTTCTTAATTGCTCGATTGTGGAATTTAACATGGTTATTTTATTGGCACAAACACTGACAAAATAATGAGCTGTCACACTAACTATATTGATTACTTCGTAATTCTCAAACCATTTCTGGTCATCGTTTATTCATTGTTCGTCAACCTGGATTTTCATTACAAACATATATATATATTATGCACTTAATTATTTAATATGTATGCCTTTGCGTTTCAAAGTTTTAGCTTCTACAATATTATGCAAAATACGTACATTTCCTTGTTTGTTCACTACAGTCATAGACATACATAAAGTACAACAAATATGTATTTTTTTCTTAGTCTAAACTATATTTCATCTTCCGTACTGTCATAATTTTAATTAATTCATAATTACTCGTTTTCAGTGAATACAATATGGACGGTTGGAATAAGGCTACGCTTGTTTCTGAAAATGCACATATTGGAAAGTCGTCATTTCGCACTAATTACATTCACATTATCCTTCAAGATTTGCATTTGCTTATACTTAAATTAGCATATTATTCTTCTACTGTGTAGCACGGTACATACAATACATATATATATATTTTAATATTTGCATTTCGATATGGACTTTTGCAGAGGAATGTATAGCTGGTAATGTTATGATTGGAAGGACGCTTGCTTTACTGGAAAGAACACGTACATTTTATAGTTCATTCACCTACAGTATATAGTATATAGCTGTCATTAATTCCTAATTTGACTCTGTATAATCCAATTTCCTGATACATTTCCGCCATTCATCAACATGAAAGCTGTCAGATATATTCAAACATTTTATATCTAAGTGGATCAAAATCAAATCCTATTGTCAAGAAACTGCGATACAATTACCAGAATCCTACTAATAGTGTTAAGAAACCGGAGTGGAAGAATGAAAGCTAATCATATACCGTGTAGTGTACGGCTTCTCATAAAAAAATTTGGAAACTATTCTCTTGTCACTTGCCGTTCTCCACACTTCAATTCAAGGAAAATGTCTGCCGTCTGTCATCCTTTCTTTTCTAGTTATCGTTACTGATTTAGATTTATAGGATTTCATCAGCATCTCTAATCTCATCAGGAATATGTCTTAATTCTTAATTTAATTAATCTAGCGTATTCTACATGACTGTCTACAGGAAAAGTTACACATCTACTACACTTTATAAGTCACACAATTAAAATGGAACACCCTTTACAAAATCCAACGCTCAAGACTCTATTATGCGCCTTAATATGTACCCTTCTCCATCCGTTCAATTTTCTAAAGCCTATTTATTTAATACAAATACATTAAACATAATATGGAATAGCAAATATATGCTTATTTGTACACATGATGATAGCTGCAATGCAATATGTCTCACAATTAAAATGGATAAACGAAGTAGGGGACACGTACATTTACATATAAAACTAAACAAGTAATATCAATTAGTTCATTCTGCTAATACAATTAGCGTCAATCCCCTCGTCCTAGCAAATAACATACAATTACTGTAGGAGATCAGTCAGTCAAGGATTATAAATAAAAGAAATGTTGAAACGTATAGAATGAAATAGCACATTCATTACAAAACTAGTCAATATATGAACGAATGGACCCGCGTTGGAGAAAGAATAAAATCCATTAGGACAGGGTGTCCACATCATTAGACTTAATTAAATAAAATGTCTCTGGGTTGAAGGTCATGGTGAAACTGACTTCATTGATGATTTGGCATTCCCATCATTGATCTATTAAGATTTTGCATCAATGGAACTAGAACAGATGGTGGACCTGCTTCCCGAAGGAAAGGATGTTGTAACAGCTCTGCAGCCGTTGCTCGCTGTGTTGGATCGCGAACAAGCATCCGCTCCAGGAATCCAATAAGCCTTGTTGAAACCTACAAAATTGTCAAATAACAAAAAAAAAATATTGTTATATCATATGAATAGAAACCTACGTGAAGTAGGATTGAACATGGAATTTGGTTAGAAATGTTGTAATCGCAATCAGTAATAGAGGTTGGGCTACCATAATAGGATACATAATTGTAGGGCTTCGCAAATAACAATATGGTATGCTTACATACAACTATAAAAATGTAACATTGAAAATCAAATCAGTTATTAATCAGCATACGCGTGTATGTCATTTGCTGGGGTTATACATGGGCGTTAGCATGTAATACAGAATAAGTGATACTTTTGTCACCTACACTGCAAAATCACAGGTTTTGCCACGCATATGCGAAGCCCCACCAACGCAATGAAACATTTGTTTACCAACTCCACACATTGTTCAATAATTTGCGTTTTACCTTGTGAGTATTTTTAAGTTTGGGTGGTGGCATGTCACGAATCCTTCGCATGGCTTGTAAAGGTGGCTCATTGAAAAATGGTGGCTCTCCATCCACCATCTCTATCACCATTATACCTAAACTCCAAATGTCCACTTCCGTTCCATATGGCAAACGTGAAATAACTTCGGGGCTCATCCAATACGGTGTCCCAACTAATGACTTCCTCTTCGGAAGCTCTTGTGAGACTTGTGCACAGAATCCGAAATCTGATAGTTTTACCTGCGAAAGCATTACCAAAATAACAATATATAATAATGTAATGTATTCATATATATTTATAAGTCTACTGCTTGCATGAATAAAAAATAATTTGGACTATATAGCCCACATATATGCCAAGAAATAAATTACATGCGAATGGCATGAATATGACTCGTTGTTTTTTATAAATCAGTAAATTCCAACGAATATTGAATGAGTCCTCATTAAAGGAGCCACTAGTTCTAACTAGTCATTGCGAAAAATCCCAACGGAGCATTGAATGAGAGACAGGAAGAAAGCAATCAAACTGAGAGAAAAACTCACCCTTCCATCAGCAGCCAAAAGGATAGAATCACTTTTGATATCTCTGTGAATCACACCTGCAACATTAGTAAACAAAGAAGCTCATAATATGTAGTCAGCAACCAACAATCATTTCATCATTATGTGCTTTGTCATTCATGAGATGAGACTCAAGGAAAGCCCGCAAATCTAAGGTTTGTTATTGGCACATTAAAAAATAGTTTAAGCACAAACAAGGGAAACTAACCTTGAGAATGCAAATATGCAAGTGCTTTCAAACACTGTTTGCAAACGGTTGCAATCTGCTCTTCATCCATTCTTGCATGTGTCACAATGTCAGTCAAGGCTCCTCCTTCTAGATATTCCATTACTACCCAAAGCTCGTCTTCCACTAGGAAACTATCGTACATTTCCACAATATTGGGATGATGGTAGTCTCTCATTATGACCACCTGTAGAGTAATCATTAAACCATATTTAGCATGCGTACACTTATACAAAGACAATTCGCACACTGGTTTACATCATCAGTATAAGAGAATGAAATACGAAACTTAATCATAATAAGTTCTCACGACTGTATCACATCAAAAACATGATAAACCAGATCTGGCTGGTTGAGTTCGTTCAAGGAATTTATGAAAACCATAACTCTCTTTTCTCAAGTACTACATAAATATCAGGATTTGATCTAGTCGTAATTAGCTTTGTAAAATTAGAATTAGGAGCCATATCTTGAGAACATGTTGGGGGTGTTTATTACGTCCAGCATATAATTAGATTTTGAAAATAACTCACTTCATTAAACAACAATTCTCGACGCTGCTGTTTTCTCAAGTCCATCTTCTTCACAGCTACTTGCTTTCTCGTTCCCCTGTCTGTGGCTATGCAAACGATTCCTGTTGAACCTTCCCCGATTTTAATAAAATTTTCCAGATTTTCCCTCGGATCGCCTGGACTAACAACCATTTGAAGAGCAGCTCGAAACTGTATGAAAAATTTGCAAATAAAAAGTTAGTACAATTGTAGAATTTAAACGTGTAGCACAAAATAAGAAAGAACATGTATTCTCAAATTTACCTGCTCATGAGTAAGTCGATGTTGTTCAGGCTGTTGCTGAGGTGGTGGTGGTGGTGGGTGAATTTGCGTTGGTGGTTGTGGTGATGGCTTAGGGGGCAATTGACCAGGTGGTGGTGGATGAGGTTTTTGATTTTGATTATGATCTGTCACAGGGGCNTTGTGGTGATGGCTTAGGGGGCAATTGACCAGGTGGTGGTGGATGAGGTTTTTGATTTTGATTATGATCTGTCACCGGGGCAAAGTGAGGAGAGGGTTTGACCAGAGGCGGTGGAGGAGGATGGTGACTCGGTGCCATACTATTTCCACTTCCATGAAACTGCTGCTGTTTAGGAACAGGTTGCGGTGGGAATTGGGCTTGCATGATTGTGTTTCCTCCCGTACTCTGAGCAGGAGACGGCTGACCAGTACTTGTAGTAGTCCCAGTTGCTGTGCCACTTGCGCTGGTACCACTTCCTCCAGAACTTATAGACATGTGAGCAGTCGCCGCTGATGGGCTTTGTTGCGCGAATCGATTGCTGTTAAAAGTTGTTGACATGGACATTGGTATCGGTGGTTGATTCATTCCAGTGGAAGAGGTAGAAGGACTTGAACGAGGGAATGGGATCTGGAGCTGGCCCAGCGTGTTGACTCATTGCTCCAGGGAAACTGGTACTCGAACTCATAGCATGAATGTGTTGTGGTGGAGGAGGTTGAGGTTGGTGATTAATGTTATTATGGGCACTAGTACTTCCATGAATTGGACCATTTCCGTTGCTGCTAGGATTCTTCCAGGCAGGAGCAGGGTTTATAGAGGAATGGGATGGTCCATGACCATTAATAGGAGGAGGTGGAGCATTATTAATTCCATTCCACTGATGATGTTTAATTGGAGGTTGTGGTGGATGCTGTTGAGGAGGTGGGAAGCGGTTATAACTATGGGCAGCTGCTGCATTGCTCGTGCTATTTAAAGGACCATTAATAGATCCTTGATAGCTATGGAGGGAAGTAGTACTCGGAAGTGGCATTGGTCCTGGACCAATTGGTGATGGTTCCTGTAACGAATAATTTGAAATTAAGTGCTGTCCCGATTGCATTGATTTTGGATACAGAGCATTAAATCCTTTCAAGAAGCGAAGAATATATAGAGAAAAGCATTCCCATATTGCAGATATAGTAAATACAAGTAGAATCCCATTAGCCCCAAGATAGAATCACAGTAATAGACAATATGACATTCGAAGTTACCGAAGCATAAAAGTTCATTCTAACATAACACACTATCGCCTCCTCAAATCAAAGTAATTTTTTCCGATGAAATGAAAGGTTATGAATTGCAAATCAATTTAGAGCTTACAATTTTCTGGTAAATAAACTGTTTCCAATGAAAAGAAATCAAAGATGCGAAGTACTCGTAGTATTATAAGAAATAGCATCATATCGCAAGAGAGAGAATTCGTTACAATTTTGCTTTCTGTCCTTTAAAATTTGACTATTTCTATGCTTGACATATAGCGGTTGAGCATCAGAACACATTTAGCATTTTATGGCATTTCACGCCCATCATCATCGTTTCCATCCGAGTCTACAAATCATACTAATACTTATGCCTATCATATAAAAGTCATGCAATGAAATAACATCTTGAAGACTCAACTCAAGTTATGTACGATCAACATTCAACATGTTTATAAGCACATGACAAAAAAAATCTGTAAATATGATGTGAGTAATTCCTAAGAGAATTGCAACTCGAACTGCAAAACAAATGTAGAAATTTAGGCTGTCTTCGTATTCATGTATATCATGTTCATGTACAATATGCCCACGTTCAAGATCTCAGCATCATACATATATGAAACATATTTTGATGATGATGGGCTGAGTCGTGTCGTGTCGAAAACAATGCAACTTATATAATCACTCACTCGCAGTTCTATACCAAAATCAACCAACCCATATAGAATTGCGCAACAAATGAGTTGAGGTGTATGTATCATGTATATAATATTATCATCATGTGTTGCATATCAAAAAAGAGCTATATTACATTACCCACACTGTAAATTCGTGGTGCCTACTACTGCCACTTCTCCTTTTATCGTTATTGCCATTAACAGACAAAAGGTATTCATCGAAGAAGTCAGTACTCTTGCACTGCTGGTGGCGTTTCCGAATTGATGCGAAGATAGTGATTTTTTGTGCAACGGCTATATACTTACTACCTGCTTTCATTTGTAAGCTTAACTTAACAAGACAATGCTTTTTGTAACTGAAATGGACGTGCCTAAAAAATTTAGTACATACGAACAAACATATTCAACATGACACTCCTCCCTTTTCTGAATGTTGACGTTCGAATATATAGTAGCTTCAGAAAGCAAACATTCTTATTTCTAAATGAATGTAAAATGTTTGAAGCCAAATCATGCCAGCCATCTGCAATGGAATTGCAAGATTTTATACTGATGACCGAAACCGAATTCTGCATTCTGTTTGAGAATGAGTGAGAGTCAGTCGCCACCGTATTTTATGTGAAGCGAGTTCACTTGTTGAATTTGAATTAGACTTCTCAACTTGTACATGCATTAACGTATCATTGCTCGCTCACCTGCACAATACCATTAGGAATAATAATATTATTGACTCCGGCAGATGAAGGTGATAGGAGGGATGAAGTAGATGGTGCAGATGCCAAAGCTGCGGTTGCTGAACCACCAAACATCATCATCATCATTAACATCGTATCTTTGTTGGTGGGGGTTGTCGGAGTCGGAGTAGTAGTGTAAGCCAAAGATGAAGTTGATGCGGATAATCTTACTGCATTTTTAGCAGCAGAAGGAGTAGTAGCTCTTGCAGTTGTACTTGTTCTATCATTGTTATGATGATGATACTGATGAAGTGGAAGATGATGCTGTTGATGATTATAATGAAGATGATGAGGATATTCATGCAAATGACCATGTGGTGGAAGAGGTGGTACTCGCGAAGGAGATGGTAGTCGTGCTTTTTGCCGTTGCAAAGATGTATGAATCGGTAATGACTTAGGTGGTCTCTGCATAAATACATTGATAGAAACAAGTATGTGCATGTGTAGAAATACAGAAAGTGAAATCATTGATTGTTGATTATCTTCTGAGATGAGCATTTGAGCATAATGAGCATATACATAGGATAAGGGTGCGGGGTACACATACTACAACAAATTTTGTGAGTGCAACGGGTTATATGGTGATTGTCACATATATATTTTTATGTGCAGAAGCCGTAGCAGTCTTAGTGCTACAAATTAACATGCTTAGTTTACTTCAATAACTATATTTCGCTTTTTTAATTGAGAACGTAAATCAACGGAATGAGTATTGTTGCAATTTACTCAATACTACTTGCCAAAATTCATAAATGTATAATGGCCTACGAAAACTGTTATCAGTTATTTGACCTTTCGTTCAAGCAATTTTTGGTCAATATTAAACAAATCAATATCCACATTGTCAATCAAACGTGGTACACAAATCTAATGAAACAACGAAATGCATAATTTTGTGCACTTTGGTTAAGGTTATGTTTCGGGTTTTGTTAATATAACATGAAACAAGCCTTCAAAATTGAGAGCACAGATTAATTGATTAATGCCATTATGATTTTAACACATTCAACTGTAAAAACAAAACTAAATCGAAAAATACACATGCAAAATATAGAAGTAGTTAAAAAGCCGTTAGACATAATAAAGATGCATACGTATACATAAAGTAGAAGCATTTATATAATATATATGTACAAGGAAAAGCGTTTCAGCTGGACAAAGTCAACTCGACTCACATTTTCTGCCGCATTGATAATGGCTGAAGGCACAGGAGAATGAGGTTCTACCGCCCTACTACCAAGATGATGAGGGAAGAAACCGGTAGTAGAATTTGTATGATGATGATTGCCCACCTGGCCGGGGGTGAAGCTGTTAGCGGCATTGTTGAAAGCATTTGGTGGGTAGTCGGTGCCACTCACTTGTGAATGACGGGGATCTTCCTCGGGAACTGAAGGAGGGATTCGGAAATTTTTCCGGAGTTGTGGAGGGGTTGAAGAACGAAGAGAATTGGACCTTGCCACACTTGATCGTTTTAGGTATACCTCCACCAGTTCCATCCCCTTGTAGTTGTATTCTGGAACCATCCCCTCGTACAACCGTCTGTAGAATTTTAGTAGTTTGAGTTCAGCATTTATGTACAGGTAAGTCACACAATCCATCAAAGCCACATTCAAAGCGACATTCATTTCATGCAATTTTTTCTTACATACAGAATATGCCCACATAGATTCCTTGAAAAATTTTATTGTGTAATTTTAAGATGTGTGTAAAAAAACGATGAGTTACTTACACTCACCTTCAAGTCTAGGATCTCCGTGTGGGTAATTTCGGATGGGTCCACAAGGGGCAATGGTCGATTAGTACTTTTCAGAATTTGATTGTTTCCAACAATACTTGCCCATTGCGGTGGCAAGCCAATGAACTTCCCTTCTTTTTTGTCATAGCCCGTATGAACACGGTGCTCAAAGTTCGTTGGCTGGCTTATCAAAACCTTCTTCTTCTTTTTGCCAAACATTTTGAGGAGGTATTGGTAGTACCTGTATTTAAGTACTTCAGATCTTCATTGACAATTCGCTAGGTTAAAGAACTATATCACAATTTGAAAGTATGATAACAACTTTGATTTGCACACTTTATAAACACTTTCACGCACGTGAGCATATCCTGCGACATACTATTATATGCCATCTATAGTGCTGACAACATGACAAATTCTGGTTGTTTCAATCTTGAGTACTTTTGAGTAAAATTAGACGGAGCATGGACGGATGCTATTTGTTTCTTGTCAGTTTTATATTTTGAGTTAACTCAGCATTTCATAAAGTCATAAACAACTTTTTTTATTTAAAAAAAAGATAAATGTAGTGAAGATTAAGGTCCAAAAGTGATCGCTGATGCAGTTTGTAGTTCTTTTGCTGAAGTTGCCAACATCAAATTTAATTATTCACGTGTCAAACAAGTTCTTGATAAACTGTTTGTAGTTTAAGAACAGCGTCATAATGAAGTAGCAACTAGCAAGTGTTAAAAAACAATAATTTATGAAAGATTGAGCTGTCAAATTTTTGATGATGACGTGATATGAAATTTTTTGCAAATAATACTGCTATCAGGGCACTTTTTAATGTGTTGATTGTAGTCTGCAAAAGGAAAACTGCTTTTCATATCATTTGTCATTACATAAAAAGTATATCGATCGCGAAACTGCTAACAAACAGAATTTCACTTTGGAACCGTCAAAACGCTGTGGATAAAAATCACAACAAACCTTCTGCAAACTGCGTAGTTGAATAGATTAAGAAGGTGTGCAAGACGCGATGATAAGGCTTAAAAAGGTTACGTTGCTTTGAATGGAGCAAGCAGCAATCGTTCACCTAGTTTGATTTAGATGTGTTTCATGCGTATTAGTCAATAGTAGTTGATAACGAGGAGATAACGCATGACGCATGGTATCACTCAACTCCCCATTAATCTGAACGCATGATATCATGTCACTGGAACTTTAAGAGAAAATATGGGTAGGTTTATGTTTATAAAATGTATATGTATTCAATAGCAATATGATTGAGGTCTTCCCTGTCAGGTCAGGTCAACACCCGATAACATTTTTTGATAACAAACACACGGTTTGTGTTGTTTTCCGACACTTTCGCTGGTTTCTTACAATTGACAATTTCTTGAGAGATGGACGGTATAATGGTTATTTAAATATTTATTTCTCTTAATTCTATATCACGTATTCAATACTTTCCTATAAAATGGCACTTTAAAGGACGGAATGTTAAGTACTAATTTAAATTAAGTTTTCCTTAAGTCATATCAAATGGACGGCAGTTGCATTTTTGGAAATATATATTAATCCATGTAGCAATTTTTTAGACAAATTTCGGCATCAGTCCACGGTATGAAAAGGTTACAATGATGCTAGTTTACTGCAGCAGACGAGGATATTTTTAATGATGCATAAATATGAACTTCAATGAACAAACGAACTTGTTCGCATGACATGTAACAGAGAATTGGAATTGCAAGGCACATAAAATCACTTAGCTTTGCATGATTGCAAGCTTTTCACTTTTTCATTCATGTTTCATGTCATATTATTTTTTGCATTTTCAAGTCAAAAGTGTGTGCACACATGTGTTCATCAAACAATTTAGTAGTCACAATAAAGGCGAGAATGTCCAACCATGCATAATGTGATTTATTGTTGAAATTTTTAACTCGTGCTTGTTTTTGTGTCACAAAAAGGCTTTCACAATTCACATCCACATACCGTGACAGCACTTGCGCTCAACCTGACTTTTGCTGGTCGAAGTCAAGGTGTGTATTTTCTCTTAACGGAATTTTTTCGTAAGTAAATACTTTGTTTTCAGTTTGCATAAAATGGACATCATGTCATTGCCAGTACTACTGGCACACACTTATTCCTTATCAATCACAAATCACAAAAAAAACTTACAGATGCAAAATATATTTCCAATGTATTAAGGTTAGGGGCAAACTCGCATGCAATAAGTTTGATTGAAATAGGCTAGAACAAACATTTTTAAAGGCATCCTGTAGTAATCATTTCCAAAACTGAAACTACCAGTGTAAACAGAAACACAGTCTGCTCAATAAGTTGTAGCAGACATTAAATTAAGGACACAATAAAATTGTGCACTTAAAAACCAAAAAATCACAACAAAACATATACACAAGCGATTCGTAGCTCGTAGCTTACATACTACTACTACTGCTATAAAGTTGTTGGTTCGCTACCTTCAAAAATGGGCAGCAATATATTATTACTTTTCAGGAGTCGAAACAGCTAGGAGGCTGTTGTTGCAATGTCTGTTATGTTTTTGTGTACGAAGGTAATGCACAGGAAAGGATGCAGGTTTTAGTATATATACATATATACATAAAACAAGAAGCACCTTACTTTACTCTCGTCCATCAAGTAATTTTGGTGTGTGTATCGCCCTATCCATCTTTTGCCATTGAATTTTGGGAAGGAAGGAACGGTGCACCTTCCTAAGCTTTCTTCTACTTCCAAAAAAACTGAAGATTTCAAGAACCACTACTGTCCCACTCAGTATATCAGCGTATAACAATATAACAGTGTAATAGGGGATGAAATAGTAGGTATTCATAATTTTTCTTCCATCACATGAACTTGTCTTATGAATATAACACCTTCGTTCCGTTCGTGCCTACCTACCTTTTCGACTTGTGAATATGACAAGCTTGAAGCTGAAGATACATATTATTATTATCCTTACTTCTTTTTTTTTTGTTATATTCCAGTCTCAAAGTATGTGTGTAATGCTTTATTGTGCCTGGTTTTGCTTTCGGTCAGAGATAGAAATGCGAGACGAAAAACCAGACCAAACTACCCTATAAAATTTCAGCTAGTCAAAATTCTTTTGAGTAACCACAATTCTTCACACTACGTACTACTACAAACTACTACACCAGGACGGCATATGAACGTTTGCTCAAATGCGTATCATGATCATGATGATCCAAACGCTGCAAGTTTTTATGAAGCACGTAAAGCAAAACATTGACTTATCAAAAACCTTATGTATAGACATATACTGTAACGATGTTGTGTTACACAATATATATCGTATACACCTTTACTTTTTTTACTAGCACATCTCCACTCAATAATATCGCTGAAGACGAAATATTTTAGCTCAACAACGCAGCGTCTATCTAACAACGTACGAATACGGGGCATAAATTCTACAATGATACAACTTCCATTATATCATCACATTGTCATGTATGAAAGCATAGGTTTTTTGCATCTCAGTATGAATTCACATCATGTTACAGATGCATTTTATAGAAA
>JAANSM010001211.1:0-20099 GCA_036850725.1 Orchesella villosa | reverse complement strand
CAAGACAAATACTTGTTCCTTTAATATTTGAATGAAATGTAAATTAAGATCTCCTGGCATCTCCTTACTACCCAAGTGCTCTGGTAGTACACCTGTACTGGACACTGGCCTCCCTTACAAACAATATGATGCAACTGGTTTTAAGCAATAAGTAGCCGCATTTTTCGGGGATAATATTGTTTGTTTAATTTAAATTTGTTGCTGTCCGGTGCGGAACAAATGATTGTCCACGTCAATTGCACGACTAATTTGGGGTATAAATGGTGTCCGAATGCTTCATAAAAATTTCATTCTGAATATCAAAAATCAGCCAAACCAACGCAATTTCATTGAATTCTCAATTCCATACATAACTCTTAACCACCATGAAACTTTATTTCCCCATCGCTGTAATATTTCTAACATTTTCAAAAACGCTTGGGTTGATCGTCGACTCCATTCTACCCGATGGTTTGCAACAGGCACAGTACCTAAGCAGAACTCTACATAGTGATTCAATCTCCGAAAACTGCGGTGGCATTTTGTCAAATGCCAAGGGTGGTATTATCTACAAGGTACTAGGGCCAATCCAACGAAATGAAGTTTGCGTATGGGTTATTCGTGGTGGTCGCGCCAATTCCTTTTCTATCGACGTACATTACAAGCGGAACCATAATGATACTCAAGTATCCGCCGCATGTATTGTTCACCGAGGCATCATAAACAACGTGATAATGTATTTTAGTCAAAAAAATATATTAATAAATTCAATGGGGAAGATTTTGAGCTGTGATTTTAACTTTTTTTCTCTTATATTTCAGCGATAGCACAGGTTTAGTTACATCTATTCAAGCATGTAACGTTGTAGTCATTACCTTCTCTACTGGAAACAATGTTGCTGCCTCTGCCACTGGGTTAGTGCTCCAGTACACGGCTACCCAAGGTGGCTCCATATCGACACTCTCAACAGACCACTTTATTACGCCTAATGATACTCCGTACTTACGGCATCCACGTACTGGTACATATAGCAACAACGAGTTAAGCACATTTACATACTTGCCGCCGCATCAAAGTAGCACTGTGTCTCCTCCAAAGGGAATTATTGTGACATACATACGCATCGGATTGCAAGGCACTTGCCCAGATTATCTTGACGTTTACTACTTTAACGCTACCACTCGGATTTGGCAGACGGGTCAACGGTAAGAATACAGTACATAGTTTGCAAGTAACCTTTTTTCATTGAAAAGTTATCAACGATTGATTCATTTTTTCAGTATCTGCAGCGCTGTTGAGTCGGTCCTTCTTGCTAATCAAGGTCCTATATTGATAACATTTGACTCCGATAGTAGCAGCACTAGTTCTGGGTTTCACTTGACTCTTTCGGCCACAGGTGGGAGTGATTGTGGGGTATAAAGAGCTTTAAGATTATTGTGTCAACGTTCATATTAAATCCTAACTGTATAGAATGCAATAACCTAAGCTAAATAAATAGTAGAAGTCCTTAATATCAAAGCTGTTAGGTAATAAAATTATTATCAGATAAATTTATCAGGTGTTCACCTTTATTCAACATCGGACCGAAGAGTTATCATTAAAGCAAAACCATCAAGGCCAAGGCAATAATCAGTTGTCATTACTTGCAAATGATTATAGCAATTAAAGTATCCAACAAGATTCGATAGTACATGACATTAATTCTTTTGTCTATAGCCTAGTCATTGTGGCTCGGTACAAATATAAATGTACTCAACTCAGAATTGGTGTAATGTGTAGATTCACTAGAGGGGCGGTAAATCCATCGTTTCCAAGGGTCGACAATTGTAATCAAATGAAAGTGGAGAGTCAGTTCTGGGTCGTAATTCTGTGTATTCAAGAACAAACTCTGTAGAACCTGTAATATTTTTACGAGTAGTGAACGTGATTACCAAGAGACTGCTAGCAGAGACTCCATTTACATGGTCGGTCTAAATATTGAAAAAACGGTAAACTTGCTCCTCTCACATTTCAAAAGGGCTAGCATGGCACCGCAAAGTGACACCCAACATTGAGTCATTGAATAAGGCGAACAGCCACATTTTAAATTAAAACTCGCGACCAAGATCATGTAAACAAAGACTTCATTGTTGTTGTTGAGATTCTACCTGCTGCCACATTGCAGTATTGCTGCCACTGTTACTGCTCTTAGTGCAGTAAGTGGCCCCTTTCTAGTAATGAAGAAGAAAACAATGTTAAAAATTGTAGCACTCCTTCACAATACAATCTTTTAATAGATTAGTCCTAAATGGCTTACATTTTTTTGTCATGAATTACATAATGGATTATTGCACATTTTGAACTGCAATTTTTAGACTCACAAATGTTTATGGGATAAAGCGTTCCGCCACCGAAGACAAGTAGCAATTAGTTGAGTATCGTAACTTGCCAGCGATCCTACGGTTAGGACATTCAAGTTGAAGCCACCACCAGCCGTACCACCCGGACGAGTTGTCCAATCGCATAGCTCGTTTTCGGAAATTGGTTGAAATGCCTTATACACGATATCCGTCTAGTGGTGGCCTTAAGCAGACCATTGCAGGTGCACGGAATGGATGAATCTCATTGACATCATGCATCAGAGTTGAGTTTGAGTCGGAGCTGATGGTTTGAATAGCGAATTAAATCGGCGAACATTTTCACTTTCGAATTGTTCCGAGGGACCATTAATAAGTGAAGCTGAGCCAATGTGACGAAACGTTAAAGCTATACAAATTGTTGTAACGAAATTCATAGTAAAAATTGTTGAAATTTATAAATTTAAATACTAAAAGGAGAAATAATGGGGAAGGATAGGGTTGTAAATACAAATGTGGATAACTGATTGAGTTCAATTACTTTTTCGCATGATATCATACTTCTGTCGGATTTCGGTATGGTAATTTCATCACCAGTTTCATCATCTTTCATAACCTTGTTTCAAGCTGTCCTCTCATTAATTGAAACATGCATATATATCCAAACTACAATCTAAATAGCATTATAACAAGAATGAGTGACACCTGGGAGCTTATGCTGATAAGATATTGCAACCAATAAATTTTTATGTTAAGCAATTCTTTGTATATATTTTTTTAATTCAATGATGAATTATATGTTCTTCTTCGGATGAGTATATAAGCAACGCCCTATTAGTCTGTTTAATCATTAAAATCTCTCTTTCCATCAACAAAGCATCCCATTTTTCAGCAAATTTCAAAATGAAGCTCTTTCTGAGTATTTTCGTAGCTCTTCAGCTACTCTTCATTGCAGGAGCTCAACAAACTTCTGACACCTGTGGTGAAGTTCTTACAGCGGCTGACGGGGGCATCATTTATAAACCCTTTGAAAATGTTCAACCAAACGAGCGATGCGTTTGGGTAATCAGGGCACCAAATGCTACTGGTTATTCCCTGGATTTAGTTTTCATGGGTTATCAAAATGACAGCACGGAGACTAATGTGGTTGCCACCTGCCTCAAGAATCATTTATGGACTAATACCCATGGAGCTTTGTGAGTCATCAAATTTAATGTTTTTAAATGCGGAAATTTATTTTTGAAAAATTCCAAATTTATATTTTTTCTGTTTAGAAATCACACTGGAACTTTTGACTATAATATTTGCAACGTTGTAGTCATCACGTTTTATACTAGCAGCAGTGTATCCAATTCGACTGGATTTATTCTTCAATATACCCAAGTAGCTTCGACCGTCTTGGATCCTGTGAGCTCGGCCTCATCTGATATTTTCATTTCAGAACCACTTGGGAATTTTCCCCATGGCTTAAATGCGACTGATGGAGTTAACCCTAGTCATGAAATTTCTACCTTTGTTTTTGTCCCTGCGAATAACACTCGCGATGCCAAGAAAGAAACTAACTTGGTGGTGATTAATTATGGCATGCTGTCCATTCCTAACTGGCCTGGACAACCAACTTGTCATGATTACTTGGAGATTTCGTATTTCAATATTTCTGCACCAACACAAGAAAAATATCAACTACAAAAAAGGTATGCCTATCGTGAATCTAAACGTAGTATATAATGTTATAAATGTTGTTTAATCAAACAATGTTGCAAAAATTAATTATTAAATTATTTTTATTTTGGTAGATTTTGCCGGGAATCTATTGTAGAGTTCCGGAATAACGATCTTATTCTGTTGAACTTCAGAAGCGCCTTCGAAACTCCATTCCAAGGCTTACAGTTAGTTCATACTGAGAGAGAAATCACAAGCGAGTGCAATAACTAAAGTGACCAAGGTTAATTTTATGATGGGAATTTTTCGATTCCAAACGCCATATCTTGTGTAATTGCCACATAAATAAGCAAACTAAATAAATAACATAATGATCTGTAAAACAAAATTTTGTTCCAACGCCACTTTATCTTTTATTCGTACTTCAACCAAAGCATCAAGAGAAAAAGACAATGACCATCAAATGAACATATTTTTGAACTGCTGCATTATCACTGAAACTTATCATTCTCGTCAATTTGTCACACACACGTTGCACATCAAAGATTTCAATAGGAAAATATCAAGTTAACTATATACATACTACGTACAAATGCCTTTTCAATTTCCAATCAATCAAAAAATATTTTTTTGCAATTTCCTCAATTTTTCACGCTTTTTCCTGACAACAACTGGGGTCCAATGATCCTTTGGAAGCTTCCGAGAAATGGTATCCACATGCAGACAGACAGACCGCTTACTGAATCCATTTATAAGCTACCCAATTAAGATTTCGATGCATAATAAATGCAATATGTTTCTATTTTGATTAATTATAAGATTAAATTTTCAGTAATAAAATAAGTATACATATCATTTTTGTCTTTTCACATTTTAATTCAAAATATACATCAATTGCAACATATATTATGTATCCAATAAAATGTACAATTTCTATCGTTTTAAGAAGCAGATTAGAATAAATTCACGAGTGCGCTGTACGTATGCAATGCTTTTTACAATTCATAATTATTATTAGCTAGAAATTTATAATGATGTTATTCATCAGACGTAGTTTGTGCAAATTCTGTGTCTTCCTAATGCTATGAGATTATTAATGTTATGATTTAAAGACTGTTTGATTGAGTGATTTGCTTATCTATTCATATCAGTAAACAAGCAGAAGTGAGTTGTATTTCACAAAGGGTTGGTTTTGCAGTCACCGATTTGTAATTAAACCTTGCCGAGAGGTTGCAAACCTTATATTATATATGGTAAACAGATTTTTGATAAATATAACAACAAAAAAAGTTGTTCATAATTACTTTTATACTTTTACTCAGAAATATCGAATGTCAACTAAGTGTGTCACCTTGAAAAATCTGCTGTGAAAATTATATTCATGAAAGATATGGAATGCAAACAAACTTGTTTTTAATTGAATGCAGGTTCAATGCTCAGTGTTATTGATCACAAATGCGTCAATTAACTGAGAAATACAAATATCCGCCGCTAAATTAAGTAAAAAATTGCAGTCAATACGATGTAAACTAACAAATTGTTTTCTCTACACAAAAATAGCTGCAGGTTTCAGACGATCATTGATTGTATGTATTAGTCACATTTTCACTGCAAATATTGTTTGTTATACGATAATTGTTGTTATTATTCGGCAAAATGATTAACGTCAATTGCAAAATTATTTTAGGGGTATAAATACTGTCTGGATAATCAGCAAAAATCATTCTACTTAACAACAACGTTCGAAACTAACCTCATTTTATTCCATTGTCAAATCCATTCACAATTTTCAGCCGCCATGAAACTGTACATCTTACTAGTCGTAATATTTCTAACATTTTCCCAAACGCTAGGGTTTAAAGTCGACTCTATTCCACCCGAAGGTTTGAAACAAGCTCAATACTTGAGCAGAACCTTAGCCACTGATTCAATTTCAGAAAATTGTGGTGGCATTTTGTCAAATGCCACAGGTGGTATTGTCTACAACGTCCTAGGGCCTATCCAACGAAATGAACGTTGCGTATGGGTACTTCGTGGTGGTCGTGCCAATTCCTTTTCTATCGATGTACTATATAAGCGAAATGAAAGTGACACTCAACTTTCCGCTACCTGCTTTTATCACAGAACCGTCGCAACCAACGTGAAAATGTATTTTAATCCCAAGATCTATTACTTATCTACAAGGAAACTTTTAGCTAATTTTTTTAACGTTATTTCTTCTATATTTCAGCTATAGCACAGGTTTAGTTACATCTCTTACAGCCTGCAACGTTGTGGTCATTACATTCTCTACTGGAAACAATGTGTCTGCCTCTGCCACAGGGTTAGTGCTTCAATACACGGCTACCCAAGGTGGTTCCTTATCGGCAGCTTCAACAGACCAGATTATCACACCTAATGATGCACCTTACCTACGGTATCCTCTGATGTCTAATTATAGCAACAACGAGTTAAGCACATTTACGTATTTGTCCGCCAATCAAAATAGCACTGGGGCTCCTGCACGGGAAATTAGTGTAACGTACATACGAAACGGGTTGGAAGCCGGCTGTTTTGACTACTTAAGTGTTTACTACTTTAACTACACTGCCCTTTGGCAAAAAGATGAAACGTAAGAAAAAATGCATAACTCACGAAGAACCTATTTTTTAAATCAAATTGTCAACATTTTATTCAATTTTTCAGAATTTGCGACGATGTCGAAACAACCGTAAGTACTAGTCAAGGCCCTATATTGATAACGTTTGAATCGGATGGTAGCCAATTTGGTACTGGGTTTCATTTAGTTCATTCGGTTATAGGTGGGAGCGAGTGTGGGCTTTAAGGATCTTTATTTTATGGTTATTTTGTTAAATTTAAAATATAATGACCACTTTACAAAATGCCAATTAACTTAGGCTAAATAAATAAATCCAGAATTTCTGAAAATATCGACGGTTTTCTAATATAAATTTATAATGAAATAAATTCATCAAGAGTTCACTTTTATTAAGCATTGAAACGACAAGTTTATCATAAAAGCAAAACTGTTACGGCAATATTCAATTCAGAATCCTTTTATCTTATCAGTTAATTTTCTTATTTACATTGAATTCGCCAATATAATGCAGAGGACACATTCAATATAATATATTCAATTTAGTAGATAAAATACTACCATTGTTTCACATATGACATACGTAAATACGTAAATAATTGCACTTAAAATATTCAACAGAAAATGCTTTAATTTGAGCATTGGTTTGTACTGCTTTCAGTGAATGCAAACTGGAACCCTGTGCCAGTGACAAGTGTATCAGTATCGAACGTGATCAATAGCAAATCCGCACTGGTAAACAGATCAGAAACAGTATCTGCACAAATTCTATAAAAAAATCGATGTATAAAATTTCATTATCGAACAAGAACCAAGGTAATTGAAAGTATATAATATGAAATAGATACACTTACAATCCCTCATCCTGCCATTTGGTAGGGACAACAGAACTCCTATTGAATCTCAATACTCGTAAATGATCATAGCAATTATAATTATCGAGTGAGCCTCGAAAATACATAACATTAATGCTTCTGTCTGTAGACTGATCATTGTCGCTGGGTAAAAACATAAAGGTACTTAGCTCAGAACTGGTGTAATGTGATGCTTCACTAGGGTGGCGGATAAACCCACCGTTTCCAGCATCGATAATGTAATCAACTGACAGAGGAGAGTTAGTTCCTGGTCGTAATTCTGAGTATTCAAGAACAAATCCGGTGGAACCTGTAATATCGTTACCAGTAGCGAACGTGATTACCAGAAGACTGCAGGCAGCGACTCCGTTTACAGGGCCGGTCTGATTTCTTAAAAAAAAGCAAAATTATAATATACATTCCATTTATTATGAATTAAATGATATATTACTACCCTTTTTGAACTATAATTTTGAGGCTCACAAAAGGACATGGGTTCGAGCGTTTCGCCAACGCAGACAAGTAGCAATTAATTGAGTATCGCTACTACCCAACGATCCCACGGTTAAAATGTTCAAGTTGAAACCACCGCCAGCCACACCATTTGGTCGAATTGTCCAAACGCACCGCTCGTTTTCCGAAATCGGTTGAAAAGCCTTGTAGGATATCCCTCCGGTGGTGGCGTTGAGCACACCATTGCAGGTGTTCAAAACGGACGAACCTGATTGATTTATAATTGGAGTTGGAGCTGATGGTTTTAACGGTGAATTGAATCGGCGAACATTTTCGCTTTCGAATTGCTCCGATGGACTCTTGATAAATGAAGCTGAGCCAATATGGCAAAGCGTTAAAGCTATACAAATTTTTGTAAGGAATTTCATAGTAAAAATTGTTTACTCAAACGAGTAATAATGGGGAATGTTAGCGTTCTAAATAAAAATGTAGACGAATGATTGAGTTCGAGTACGCTTTCTCATGATGTTATATGTCTGGATTTGGTATGGAAATTTTTCATCATTTTTTTATCAAAGCAACCTTGATTGTAGAACTTGATTGCCTTTTTGTCATGTGGTATCAGATTCTGTTGACTTCCAAATCAGTTGCAGGGGTCACATGCATGTAAAAATGAATATTATCTTCTAAATTGTAACTGTGAATCGCTTCCACTCCTGTTCGTGTCCTTGACGTCATGCGTACATGCTTATCAAGCACATTGATTGGCATTAACAAGCCTAGGCTGCTTAATGATTCACTTTCGTAATCAATACTTTCGTGAAAAATCACAAAGTACATTGAACACATTTCGACCTGCGTTATATATATATATATATATATATATATGAAGTGGTTCATTATGATATTAATGACTATATGGATCATACAAGTGATTTTCAGCGGTGCAGTTCAACGAATTATAACGATTATTTGTGTTCGTATAAGGTGTAAAAAGAGTGAAGGGTATCATGGTCACAAATAATGTAATAACCATGCATTGAGTAACAAACCTATTAAACCTACAAAGTTGTATATTATTGCCTATAGAAGTACAAAATAATTCGAGTTGAATTGAGATACCTTTGTAGGACCCAGGCAACAAATAACGACACTACAATGCATGTAACCGATGAACCTCGAATTTGTCAAAATTGTGGATAACCTCCCCAGACGACCAGTGCAGCTTAGTTTATATAAAATACCATTCGTGACAAAAATGTGGTGCATGCATAAAACTACACATACTATCATATTGAACATAATGGGAACCTAACCATAGAATGAACTTCGTGAAAAAAAAATGAATAAATCCAGTAAGCATGAACAGAAATACCGGATACAAAATCAACCCAATCTGGATGACTCTTCTCTCAGATGAATTCAAACCGCCATAGATACCCAATATCCTTAGAAAATAGATAACAATTTCAATTAATTCAAATTACAACAAAATCAAAAGTTCTTGTTCTTCTCATTTTGGTTACTGCTGATATTTTGCCCCGATGAAGTAATGAGAACATTACGAAAGCTTGGCTCAAATAAAAAGTTATTTTGCTACTTAATTCCCGTTTAATTACACGTTAACCATAGAATGTTTTTGTAATTTTATTCTAAAACCATGAAATGTGTTAAAAATTGTTTCGTTAACATGTTACTAGCTATGCGACTCTTAAAGTGGATTTTACGGCTTCCAGGGTTAACTAAAAATAATTTTCTTGATGATTTTTGACACAAAATTAGGTTCTCCCGTAAATGGGTGAATTGAATTCATCTCAGTATGGGTCCTTTTTCGTGTTGGGAGATGTTTATCCGGATTTGGAAGTGAGGATATAGAAGATGCCTTGCTTGATTTTACGTTTTGGCTTCCAAACATGAGTTTTGAAGTCCGACTATCTTTTTATTGAAGGACAACACCACATCCATATCCAGCATCTTTAAAAAGAGGAGAATCCATTTGAGTAGAAAATATGAAGTTTTTATGTGTGGTTATAAATGAAGCTATTTACGAATTTAACTTGCATGTGTAACGTTACATGAACAATGAAATTATCGTGAATAGATTATGATATGTGATGTTGAATATATGTGCGACACACATTAAAATGATTGCTTTTCACTTTCATTTATATAATGTTATGCATTAAACATCCGTATTTAGATCAAAGTTAATGAGAATATGACGGAAGAAGAATGAAAAGTTAGAATATATACAGAGATCAATATGTTCATGAAATTGGATACGGATTAATCAGTTGTTAATACCATAAGAAATCACAGTCACAGACCGCTTATTATTTACGCAGCTTTAGCTGAGTATATAAAAAGGTAGAGGAAATGGGGAGAGCTCATTCTGTAGTTCATTCCACATTCCGTGGTTCATTCATGCCTTTCGTAGTTCATTCATGCCCTCACCGCGTAGTAGTTTTACGCATTGCTTTGCTGTATATAGTAGTATATACTATGCATACTTTGCTATGTATTATGTATGCAGCTTTACCAAGTACATAAGAAGTGAGAGTAGGTAGGTTTGACGTACACACGGGGCAAAGCAAGCATTTTCCGCGGCAAGGTTGAAGGTTGAACGTTCTCAGTAGTACCTTCAATTCAATTGCCGTAAAGCATCAGCTGGGTTTAAGAATTGGGTATATAATAAGTAAAGAAGAGGAAGTAAGGAATATACAATATTTAATATGAGTTTGAAGCTGCGTACTCTATATTTTACCAGAATTTATTATCATTATGCTTGCATTTCGCCTATCACCTATCACGGACTGGTCGTTTGGGAGGTTTTTGGGGATTTTGACAATTTACGAACTCACAGCAAAAATGGTAGCTAATGTCGCAATCTATTCTAAGCCATCACTGCTATTTGTTGTTTCTATGACCGTCTATAAATATTGGTAGAAGTACTCCAACATATAATACTTACCTTTTAGTAATACAAATGACTAAAGCATACTGCAACAGACTGTTAAGTTGAAGCAGATTTGGGGTAGCACATCAAGGCAAAAAGCTTACTAGCTTAGTTCTCCCTTGAAAATGGAAGCACGTTTACACAAATTTGCAGGGGGGTGCAGGCAACATACATCTAACAAATTGTCATGTGTTGTTGAACTTCAGAAGCGCCTTCGGGACCACATTCCAATTTGCAAGGCTTACATTTAGTTCGTGCTGAGAGAAAAATCGCAAACTATTTTATTTATTTTATCAGTCAATTTTCTCAGGTACATTGAATTCGTCAATATAAAACCGAAAACGCGTTCAATATAATATATTAAATTTAATAGATAAAATACCACCATTGCTTCACATACATAAATGAGTAAATAATTGAACTTAAGGCTGTATCAATAAGTAAACATATCCTCAACCCCCTACACCCCGTCAAATATTTTTCCCATCAAATTTCCTACAGTCGGTACATAGTAAACATTCACCATCCATCTCAGAAAATGATGCAATTTGAAAGACCTTTCTGAAATAATTTTTTTCTCAACTATCGCACATGTTAATCATTATATTCATTTAAGTTTCGCAAGATAAACGCTTCTTTAACAAATATCAAGTTATGGATAACACGGACCGAGATACACGGGACAACTTTATTCAAAAAATACACGTAGTTAAATGGGTCCTTACCTTTTGACCCGTCGTTTAACCCTTAGAATTGCAGCAATTTACTCGAAAAAATCACTAAATGATAGATTCACTTTCCAGGAAAATCGACTTAAGTTCCAAATTTCCAAAAACACTATCCTTGAATGTATAATTTAACCTTGTTTGTCAAAAACTGAGGATAATAAACGAGGGAATGTACATGAGTAAAGGAGAGCGGGTGCAACAACAAAAAACAAGCGCGAATCTATTTACATAGGCTTAAAATAATCGATGTAAAACGCATCAATTTGAGCATTGGTTTGTACTGCTTTCGGTGAACGCAAACTGGAAACCGGTGCCTTCACTATATGTATTACTATCAAACGTGATCAATAGCAAGTCTGGACTGACAATCAGATCTGATACAGTATCTGCGCAAATTCTATAAAAAATTGATGCATAAAATTTCTTTATCGGATAACAATCACGTAAATTTATAATATATTGTATATGATAGATACTTACAATCCCTCATCTTGCCACTTGGTAGGCGTAACTGAACTCCTATTGAATCTCAGTACTCGTAAATAGTCATAGCAATTGTAATAATCCAGTGAGCCTCGAAAATACATGACATTAATGCTTCTGTCTGTCGCCTCCAGATTATTGATGCTGGGTACAAATATAAACGTATTCAGCTCAGAATCGGTATAATGTGTAGCTTCACTAGGGTGGCGGATAAACCCACCGTTTCCGGCATCGACAATGTAATCAACTGACAGAGGAGAGTTAAATCCTGGTCGTAATTCTGAGTATTCAAGAACAAATCCGGTGGAGCCTGTAATATCGTTACCGGTGGCGAACGCGATTACCAGAAGACTGCATGCAGATATTCTACTTACTGGGCCGGTCTGATTTCTTTAAAAAAGGTAAACTTAAAACGTAAGTTGTATTCATTATGAATTGAATGATATTATACCACGTTTTGAACTGTTATTTTTAAACTCACAAAAGAACATGGTATGGCATGTTTCGCCAATTTAGACAAGTAGCAATTAATTGAGTATCGCTACTACCTAACGATCCAACGGATAAAAGGGTCAAGTTGAAGCCACCGCCAGCCACACCACCTGGACGAATTGTCCAGACGCACCGCTCGTTTTCCGAAATCGGTTGAAAAGCCTTGTAGGATATGCCTCCGGTGGTGGCGTTGAGCACACCACTGCAGGTGTTCAGAGTAGATGAATCTGATTGACGATTAGTCAGAGTCGGAGCAGACGATTTTAACTGTGAACTAAATCGGCGAACATTTTCGCTTTCGAATTGTTCCAAGGGTGTCTTAATGAATGAGGCTGAGCCAAGGTGGCAAAGCACTAGAGCTAGGCAAATAGTTATAGCGAAATTCATAGTGAAAATTGTTGATATTTATAATAATAAATATTTAAAGGACCAATAAGGGAGGAGGTTAGCGTTGTAAATAAAAATGTAGATGAATGATCTAGTTCCTTTTTTGCGTGATTTTATGTCTGGTTTCGGTATGGAAATTTCATCATTTGTTTCATCATTTTTTATTAAATTAAATTTGATTGTAGAACTTGAGTGCCATTTGGCATCGTGGTATCAGATTCCGTTGACTTCCAGATCAGTTGCAGTGACCACATGCACATAAGAATGAATATTATCTTTGTAAATTGTAACTTCGATTCGCTTCCAATCCTCTTCCTATCCTTGACGTCATGTTATATGCTTATCAAGCAGATTGATTGGCATTAACAAGTCTAGGCTGCTTTTTCATAATTCATTTTGGTAACCAATACTTTGGAAAATGACAAAAGTATACTGATTTGATCACATTTCAATCTATGTTATACATATGACATTTGAAGTGGTTCATTATGACGTTAATTAGTATATTGATCATACAAGTGTTTTTCAGCGGTGCAGTTCAATGAATTATAACGATTATGTGTGTTCGCAAGGTGTAAAGACAGTAAAGGGTTTCATGGTGAAAAATCATGTAATAACCTTGCATTGAATACCAAACCTATTAAACATACTTAATTGTGTATTGACTATAGCGGTACCTCAAAAAAATGTTATAATTGCATATTCAGTACTACAAATAACTAAAGCATACATGAATACAGCAGGCTGTTAAGTCCTACCTTAAAAATGCAAGCATTATTACGATTGCTCAAATTTGCGTGGGGATGCAGGCAACATACATTTAACTAATTATCATGTCTTCAAACTCAAAAATGAAAACGGCATCAATTAGTTTTAGTGTAATGAGATCAGTCCACTCCAAACATCTGTGTCCTATGGGCTCATGCACTTAGCCTGCTTGGCCAAAGTATTGATCACCAGAATGAATCAATATATCTGTATTCGCCTTGTTAATGTCAATCAATATGCCTTGTAATAAGCTTATCTACATGGCTTCAAGAATAGGAACGGGATTGAAACCAATACAAAGCTGTAGCTTATAAGCAAGCTGTTAATTCGATAAAAGATGATGAAACTACTGACAAAATTGCGATACCGAATGCTAAACCCATATATAATATTATATATTATCATGCAAATAACTAAAAAAACCTTAATCTTTCCTCGATTCATCCACATTTTTATTTAGGACGCTGATCCAGACGATTCAATATTTCCCCTGTAAAATACAACAGTTTTTACCATGAATTTCGTTACAACTATATGCATAGCTCTGACGCTTTGTCACATTGGCTCAGCCTCGTTTATTAAGAGTCCGTCGGAAGAATTCGAAAGTGAAAATGTTGGACGATTTAATTCACCACTAAAACCATCAGCTCCGACTATAAGTCAATCAGATTCATCTATTATGAACACCTGCAGTGGTATTCTTAACGCTTCCACTGGAGGAATTTCTTACAAAGCTTTTCAACCAATTTCGGAAAACGAGCGATGCATCTGGACAATTCGTGCAGGTGGTGTTGGCGGTGGCGGCTTCAATTTGACTATTTTAACCGTGGGTTCCTTAGGTAGTAGCGATACTCAACTAATTGCTACTTGTCTCAGCTTTCGAAACATGCCAAGACATGTTCTTTTGTGAGTCTTAACGTTACAGACTTATTTGCTATAAAATAATTAAATATAAAACTAATGTTTTAAGCTAATCTTTCTTTTAAAGAAATCAGACCGGCCCAGTAAACGGAATATCCTCATGCAGTCTCTTGGTCATTACGTTTGCCACCGGAAACGATATTACTGGTTCCACCGGATTTGTTCTTGAATACTCAGAATTACGACCAGGAACTATCTCTCCTCAGTCAGTTGATCACATTGTTGATGCTGGAAACGGTGGATTTCTTCGCCACCCTAGAGAAGCGTCACATTACACGAATAGTGAGCTGAGTACATTTATATTTGTACCGAGCACAAATGATCAAGCTGCAGACACAAGCATTAATGTCATGTACTTTCGAGGCACCTTGGATACAAATTATATTTGCTATGATCATTTACGTGTCTTGAGATTCAATAAGAGTTCTGCTGTGCCTACCAAGTGGCAAGATGAGGGATTGTAAGTAGCAATTTTATATTATGCCCTTTAAATTAATATGATTGACGTTTGATAATAAAATTTTATGTATTGTTTTTACAGAATTTGCGCAGATACTGCATCAGATCTGATTGTCAGTCCGGACTTGCTATTGATTACGTTCGATACTGATTCATCCATTACTGGAACCGGGTTCCAGTTTGCATTTACTGAAACCAGTACGTATCAGTGCTCAAAATGAGGGATTTTCTTTTAATTATTTTATGTCCAACTTCCTTCTTCGTAAAACAATGATAGTATTATATGTAATTATTGTATTATTTAACATTTAGTATTGTGTTGGTGAATGCAATGTGAATGTCTACGACAAAATCAATTGATTAAAATTTATTTCAAATGTATATTGCAGTCAAAGATTTGTTGATTATAAACTTTTCCGTTTCATTTTAAAAGTAATCAGTTTTTAAATCTATTAGGAAATAGGTGAGTAATTAGTGTTACACAAGTATTTATTTTTAATATACTTGGAATCCATTTATTCCTGCTTAAATTACAGTTTTGGTCTATAGTCACTAATAAAATCCCGAAAAAGAACCCTTAATTTTATGTAAAGTTTTGTTTCTGGGTCAAATGATGGAAAGTCTCTTCTCAAGGTGTCATAACATTATAGTTTCCGTGAATAAGTTATAATTTTTAACTTTATGCCAATCATATTTATTAATCCCTCTGTAATCATTGAAGCTCCTTCTTCTTTTGGGACTAGAAGATTGTTTGACAAATCTACTCTCTACGGATACTTTCCATTGTCGGATAATTTATTATGTGTCAAATTATTCATACCTTAATCACTTGACATAAATTATGTACTCACTGGATTGCACAACACTAACATTGAATGTTGATAAATAATCACTTTGACATTTGGTAATAAAAACTTGCATATTATCCGAATTATCTTGTCTGAATATGAATTTAAGTTTTAATCACTTTTTTTTACTTTTTTTCACGACGTTTTATTCACGTTATGGCTTGTCCGTGTTCTGATATAATACCCAAATACTTACGATTAGCTAAAGTGCATCCCATGTGATGTGGTACATTTGTGAAATTCAGGCGTTTGTTAATGCTACATGAACTATAAATAAATCGGGAATTCCAGAATAATCCAATGAAAGGGATTTACAAGATTGTAGCTTTTACAGATAATCATTTGTTTGATTGATTCTCAAAAGCTTTCAATCTAACTATAAAAATGTAATTGCATAAGCAAAAGCTTTAAAACTTGGACGATATGCAGATGCTCATTGCAGTGAGTCTTCGATTCCTGAAAATAGAAGTTCTGTACTAATTTCCTTAAACAATATTAGTTAAATTCATTCAGTACATTCAATATGAAAAACATTCCAGAAATTTGTCTAGCTTTCGGGCTTCTTGCAACATTGTGCTCAACCACAGTAATTTTAAATTCAAAGGATAACAAGAAAATTGAAAACGTCGGTCCGCGATATAATTCACCAATAATTCCCACACTTAACGACTCTTCGCTCCGATGTGGGGAAATATTAAACAGTACCTCCGGAGGCATTTCTTACAAGGCATTTGAACCGATAGAAGAAAACGAACGGTGTGTATGGATAATACGTGGAGGTAACACCGATGGTTTCAATGTTAACATTCTTTACCTTGGTTTTGAACCAAATCCAGATGGAACTCAGTTAATTGCCAGCTGTCTAAGACATTACTTTGAAGCGTTTCATATAATTCTGTAAGTTTACTGAAGTTAAATTAATGTAAAAAAATTCCGTCTTCATTTTCCTCATTCATCATTTCCCGCATTAATAAATTTACTTCATTTTTTATATTAGTAACCAAACCGGACCCAATCCTTACCTGAGTTTTTGCAACGTTCTAATGATAACGTTTCATTCTGGGTCGAATGTTGGAAACTCAACCGGATTTGTGTTACAATACGAAGCATTAGGAGGAGGAGCCGTTTCCCCTAGGTCCACCGACCATATCATTCAAACTGGAGATCCTGGAGTAATAAAATATCCCGAATCTGCTGCGGAATATGATAACAATGAGTTCACAACATTTGTATTTGAACCAACCCAAAATATTTTCAGCCCAGGAACACGTATCAATCTCATTTATATCAAAGGCTTGATGGAGACTAGTTTTGATGTTTTACGAGTTTACGTTTTTAATTCAAATTCTCCAGAGCCAGAAAAATGGGAATATAAAGGAGTGTAAGTTACAACATTAAACATTCCTGAACAACACATTTAAAAGTCATAAATTACATCAATTTTTCTAATCAGTAAAACCTGTCTTTTTTTATTAGCATTGACGATAATCACAACCAAACTGAGATAATATTCAACCAGGATTTAATCCTTGTTGAGTTTCACAGTGACAGGAATAATCCCGGCACGGGATTTCAGTTTATCCACACAACCAGTGGAATTGAAGGTTGTAACTTGTAAATATGCATGAATTGTAATCTTTTATTGACGAATTCATTAAGATAAAACAGCTACACCAAAAAATATTTTCAGTCGAAACATCTTACCTGTCAATATTGTTATAATAAAAATATCCATCTGAAGTTTTGCTGTAAATATTTTTGAAGTTTTATTTATTTTAACTTTAAAAGGATAATGTGCATTCTATAATCTATTCCACAATTAAAAACAAAATTAAAAGTCGACAATTATAAGTGCATCAAACAAACGTAACGTCAAAAGCTGTAAGTTTTCCATAAATAATTCTTTTTCGATAATCCAAAAAGGACCATAGCTCAAATGAATTGGAATAACTGCGTTTGCTTGCAACACTGCAATTCTTCCAGCCTTACTTTTTGTCAGAAAGTAAAAAAGCTTGGCCCGTTTGCGATACACTTCTCTAACGTTAGGAAGGGAAAGACTCATTTGTATAATTTTGGGGACAAGTACAACATGAAAGGGAGCCCCTGCACAAATTGTTGCTACAAGTAATCCCCAAACAAAATTGGACATGTGACCCCGTCCCTTGATAGCCACCCAAATTAAAGCCAACAGGATCCAAAAACAAATGGAAATCGTAAACCGTAACAAAGTATGTAACATATTTTCAATCGTTTTATACACAATGGTCAGTTTCATATAGTTTTCTTGAAATTTCTCCACCATTCTCACTTTTGTTGCCATTATGGTTGTAATTTGTGTAAGACTGTTGCAGAGAATCATAGCCAGTGACAGAATAAACGTTAAAAATCGATAAATCTCGAGGGGGCATGGGGCAATAAGAATTGCTCGGGTTATTATAGCCAATAAAATTGGGTGCTCTGCTTCTGCTTCGAGGCATTTTTTCTAGAATAAATTCGTCCATTAAGAAGTAGTATGTGTCAAATTCTGCTACGGGAAGAATATAAATGGAAAACAATGAACTGGTTGATCCAATTATTGTGGTAATCATTATCCACAATGCGATCCCATTATCTGCTGATTCCCTTCTGTATCGATACTCTACAAAAAAGAAACCCACATTAAAGTTCAATTTATTTGGAGAAAAAAACAAGTTGTGAATGCATTTTTATTTATAATTTACCTGTTTTAAGTTTCCAAGATAATTTGTTGGCGGCATTAAAGCCGCTTAGAAAGGATGGATCTAGAATAGCACATTTTATAATGAGAACTTGAGTCGCAAACAAATAAAAGACGGCTAAGTGCAGTACCGCATCTACTCTTGGGAATCGGTCAAATCGGGGTGGATGAAAGCAGGATGATATGACATTGTAGAAGCTAACTAGGACCGTTGGTACGATGAAAGCTGAGGATAAAACCCAAGGCATCCATTTGTAATATGGCTTGAACACAATGAGATTAATATATTTCATATCCCATTTTAAAGGAAATGGGTGAAGTAAACCGTATATAAACTTATGAAGTTCAGTAACGGCAATTTGTGTTTCATCTAGCATATTTCCTACAAAAATTTATTTATTCTATCCGAAGTTCATGTCGAAGGGAAAGCTTTCGAAATACTGAATAAATTCTAATAGTGTTGAAGTGTGTGGCATTCGTACTGAAGGTTAACAATATTGAAATTAATAAGCGTGACAAATTGTGTTGTTTTCTGTCGGTAGAAACAATTATTGCCCACAAGAAGGACGCAAAAGAATACAGGGAAATTTTCGAATGCAATTAAACATATTTTTTTCTTGTAATTTTCAATGTCAGTCATATACACTAATTTTAGATATTAATATTATCTCTGTTTTTACTGGAATTCGCATATTACCATACATGGATTGTAGTAATTTGTAACATTTAACTTTTCCATGTTTGTAATGAGACTGCATGACATCGTTTTAAATCCAAAATGATTTTAAAATTTTCCCAAATTGGCCTTAAAACAGATTTTATTGAAGGTTATGATTGAGAATCATGGCAAACCTTTTAGGAAATTATCACTAATTAGAAATTGAATATGGATTTCGGCATTTTTGTACAATCGGACATTTTCAAAGGTATCCTATGCTATCCTATTACAATCGAAAACTCATTCATCTCATGCTTTCAGTTTCATAACTTGAGTGGGAAACAAATAGTGTTGTCGAACGCAGAGGAGGAATAAGGAATATATATTTTTGGTTAATAATTTCGTTATATGTAGATTTAGTCATTTCCTTGCGCATGTATGAGAAGCGCTGTATGTATGTATATTATGAGATTAGGATTACGTATTTGTCGTTTGTTGGCTCTCTACTGCTAGGAAGTGGAGAATGAGAGGAAAGTGGAGAGTCAAGAGTCAATTGGTGATTTGGTAGCAAGCGTGTTGGACGTGTTTTTCTGTCTCTGTCGTTCATGATTGTAAATCGTTAGCTACTATAATTAGGAAAGGATTTAATTGTCATTCTCTGTCTTCAGTGTTTTGAGTTATGATAGTTAAAATCACTGATTAATCACGTTTTGTTAGTATTCAGTAATTCGAATAAACAATAGTTGTTTAATTAACTGAAGAACGTGTCAATCATCAACCGTATTATTTCAGTCTAATACAAG
>JAANSM010001210.1:0-20101 GCA_036850725.1 Orchesella villosa | reverse complement strand
AAAAAAAAAAAAAAAAAAAAAAAAAAATAAACTAACGATTTTTACGATGCTAACTACTTATGTACATCATATAAAGGCTACGTCTAACTAAAATTCAACCAACTCAACAGTTATACTTCATACTTATACATTATAAATAACATTGAACATCCATGCTTTCTGCATTGCTCTATGCATGTAAGTAAAAAGTATCTAAATAGTAATAGTTGATAATGATGTACATATATTTGTCGTACGAAGATGCTATACAATGCATATTACCTACACCACCATAAAACAGCGCATCTATAGTATAATACTATAATAACCACCATTGCATTGAATACTTGCCCAGCAAGTAATATCAATGAGCAGGAAGGCGACGGACTGACCACACGCTCGTGGTGCTGATCAGGATGAGAATGCTTAATACGTTATATAGTGTCGTACAGAACAACGTAAATGGTTTTCGTCAACGCTTTCTTTACACCATAACCTCTTTAAAAATTAAAAGTGTTTGTCTAAAAAAGCTAAACTCAATAGATGGTAAATCAGTTTCTGAAACAACCTAGTAACAAGTTGTAAGATACACGTATAAGATTACACGTATCTAATTCGCAGATGAAAGAAACAAACGCGACAGTCGCTGAGATTGTTTATGCTAATTATTTCATCCTATCCTACACTACCCCACCATCACTACACTACATGGAATAACGAAATGTAATTCCATCTTCATCTGATGAAATTATTAATATCTCGTACGCAAGTTCATGTTGAATCATAAGTTCAATCCTGCCATTCCTGACCATAGTCACGTTTAGTGGATAGTATCAATCATGTATGAGATGATGAAGATGACGAGCCTGTAAAATGCCCTCGCCCTCGCAATTTCCTGGGAAAACCGAATATGGTGGCCTACTTCAAGTGGATGTTTGATTTGACCATGAAAGTACATACCCAATCTGACTCGCATGAAGGTCTTGCAGCGCCCACAACTTTTATGAAAACAGATGTACTGCCTGCAATTCAAAAGTCCAAAGCAGAATCTTTACTGGCGTATGTCATCCAAGTTCCAGAAATTCTACCCAAAATACCAGTTTATGACCCCAAGTATATTGAAAAGTACGGAACATTCGAACTCATTGGCAATGAGTTGAAGAAAGTCACTCACCACACAGCAAGTATTAGCTCTGATACAACTGGGCACGAAGGATGGTACGGATTGTTTCATTACATGCAACTTCCTGATTTAGAACTTGGTTTAGACATTGATGTGGCGTCATTCAGTGCTGGAGCAATCGGATGCATTTTAATGGGTCTATATGTAGACAACATATATAATCCTCGAAGAATTCTGACATGGTGGCCCACCAGTACATTTTTCAGCTTTATCGACGAGGGAATGTACTTTAGAAGGTCGTTAAAATGGTTGTATAACTTGTTGGTGATATCAATTAAAATTTTTATACGTGGTATGTATGGCGGAATCAGCCATTGCGTTTCACGCATGATTTACTTTGCTCTCCGAAACAAGATTTGTGGAGAAATTGAATACCTGCCGTTATTCGATGAAACGTTTCCTGCTTGGATCTCCGGATACTTATGGACTAGATCTCTAAATTATAAGCACAGCATGTATGACAAAATTATCTTCATGGGTTGGAGTGCAGTTCTATCTGGAATCTTGGAGTATTTCTTGTGTCAATACTTCTTGCAAAGCCAACCACCAGGGTTATACCGCTGGTTGTTCGGTGGAGCGTTTTATGGGCCAGGAGTATGGCGTTATTTGACAGTGGAAAAGCTGCCCTAGTCCTGACATAATATTGAATCTTATAAATGTTTATTTAGTTTGTAAATTACAAATATCCAATACAAGGTGTTGAGTGAAAATTTTCAAAATAATAAAAAAGAGTTCGAAATTCGTTTCCTTAAAAAACTGATACAAATTCAAAATTAACACAAAACAAAAATGACCTTCTACCTTTCTGCAGCGATAAATTATTTTTTTAGTATGTATAAAGAATAGCATGTAGGTGAAGCTTTGCGATGTCAAGCTTAAATTCAATTAAATCCTCTTCTTCAAATGCACCATCGTCATCATAATAGTTAATAGTGCAGTTAGTTAGTCATTAGTGCACTTAAGTACTGAGTGTACCATTAATAGATATGTGACAAACATGTGAACAAGCATACTATTATTCGAACTTTTACAGTTTAGGTAAGGTAACCTTGATACAAAGCATAGTTCCTAGTAGTTTTGAGTCTAGAGCATAGATTTAAATTAAATAGAGTTTATAGTTAAATTTCTTTGGTCTAGAGCCGATAAAAGTATTGTTCTAAACTCCAAGTCAAGTAATTTTGACTTTACAGATTTTTTTCAACTTTTAGAATTATTTTGAAAATAAAATCATGATAGGTCATTTACTCATATGAATGAAATCTATTAGCAAATACTGCAATCATGTCACTCACTTGTGTGTATGTAGAGTAGACTGCAGAACACACCACGAGTTTGAAACGTGAACGAAAGACGAAAATCCGTCTCCAACCGTACTCCTGTGATGTTTTTCATTTTTATACATGGTACATTAACACAGTCAATAACATCACAAAACCTACATTGAACTTGATCAAAAAACATCGTCACAGTATATAATCACACCCACGCGTACAGCTTTACCATCATTGAAACGAATGAGTAGAATGAGAATACGAATACATGAGGTGTAATGATAGATTTACACATGTTTTTGCATGCAGTAGAAATATTACTCGTTAGATTTAGTGGACGCTGACCTTGCAGAGTAAGCATCATTTCATTCGCATCGCAAATAGCAGGCAGTAGGTTTTGGCTTCCACTACTGCAAATGAGTTTTATTTACAAAACTTATACGTATGATTAATGTAACGTAAAAAATGTAGTGCAATGTAGTACATATACAGTTGTGCCTACACACACTAATGTTCACTTGTGCTTGTGACTAGTATGTATGCATGTAGTGTAGTATTTGTAAAGCCTGAAAGCAGGAACATCTCATGAATATACAAGCTGCAGGTCAAAACTCAGTGATAGAAATACAGATTGATATGTCATTGTATTGTATTTTATGAAGTACAAACAATTCAATACACAAGGAAGATTGATCGTAAGCGATGCTCTTCCAATGAAAATACAACTTCTATTCAAATGCTCAATTGGCTCAAAGAACCAGATAGGTAGACAGTAGACTAGCTCTGACCTGACAACACCACATCCAATACCTAAAGGTAGACTCTAAGGTAAGCTTAAGCTAAGTGAAAATGTGACAATTTTAATGCTTTAGAAAATTGGCTCAAGGATGGAAACTTTCGAAACTGGAAGCTTCACGGCCTAGAACAAATGGATTTCATAATTTCATTACAGACTCTTTAATAAGACTTTTACAGTCTTTCATATGCACAGTTTCAGTCATTCAATCTCCAGAAAATTAACCCTTCAGTTTACTGGCACCTGAGAATCTTCGTTTTTAAAAGGAAAACATGTATAAAAAATGAGGTATCTCATTTCCTAGAACGACAATACAGCGAATGCCTCAATAACAATCGAAAAAATTGAACTTCTGAAAATTGGGAAGCCATAAAACGGGAAAATCCTTCTAAAGACTTAATATTTCTCTCGTTATCTTGCATTATAATTCTGAATTTTGCGATTGCAAAGTGTAAAATTCAATCTTGACAGACCTAAAACTAAAGCTAATACACAGAGGTACAATGTTCTATTGGAGTGAAGAATACATGACATATGGTCAGTGCATTGTACAAAAAAATGACCACATTACGATTTCCGAACTTAAGCCATGTTATATTAATTGCCGATATGACTGTTATTTGATGCTGACACAGACGTGCTATGTCTGAAAATAAAATTTAGAAAATCAGAATGAAGATACTATTATCACAGGCAATACATTACGAATTACGATAGATGATACTTCCTTGCCGGATGGAGGCAAGGGAGAGGCATGACCTTTGTATCAGCAAAGTCAAACTATTTTGATTAGAATGCCATTAATAGATTATCTAAACTCAAACAAAACTGCTAGCTACTGGAGTACTGATTGTGAAAATGCACACTGACACTACGAGTTGCGTAGTTAATTACGTATTTTTAGTGTTATGCATAATCAAGAACTACAAGTCATATTCATATTACTCATTATCCCAACAACAGAACTTGTTACATGGGTATGCAAAATCTAGGCCAAATCATAATTTCTATTATCAGCTTGTTGGAGGAACTACCCTTAGAACAGTTGCTGTGAGCCATTGATTTGATGGTGATCAGCACAAGTGATTGTGCATGCATTGAAATCTACAAAAACAAACTACCAAGGTTGACAATCCCAATCTAAAATGCAATGATATTATCGCAATCCACAATGTCAAATATAAAATTAGTCAATGGTCAATGTACTACTGCACTGCTGTGATTGAAATTGAAAAAAGTGGTACAAACAATCATATAACAAAAGTAGTACAGCAAACACAGCATAGTGCAGCAAGGGGAACGTAAAAAAAGTAGAAACTTAATTGTGGAATTTATTGATGACTGCTTGCTGAGTGCAGGTAAACTACGAGCACGCACGTAAGCATAAGTTGTAAGTGTGGATTTTAGGTTTGTTGATTGTGTAATTTGTGACGTTGTTTTGAGTAGTTCATAACATAACACTGTCTGCAGGGTTTCTCCGTTCACATGTGCTTCATAAGGGAAAAAATGGTAAAGCAAATATTTCTGATACTTGAACCGAAGCTGACGATAATATGAATGCGCAACTAAAGTTATCATATCATCAGCAACATAACATGTTCATACTGTTCAGTCATTAAATGCAATTGCTAAATGTTCTTCTTTTCCAACTCCACACTTAATAAAATAGCTAGTTTTTTGTTAGTTACACATAGCAAGTAGAAATAGGAAAATTGCAGGTACCAGCACTCCAGAGAGGTAGGTGCCAGAGGTAGGTGATCTCATAACTACTGACTGACATCCACAAAACCACACACATATCTCTCTTCTCTATGTAAAGAGAATTCCCACTATTTCACGATAATCACGATTGTAGACGTGAACTAGCAGCAATAGCAACACTTATCTTTAAACAAAGCCAGTAAAATATTTGGTTTATCATGAAAACATGCTTACCTTGCCTATCCAGATTTAGCTGGAAACTACTAGTATTCGCGAGGTAGGTCGTTTTGCTACCGTCATTGTTGTTTGTCATTGTACATGTTAGTGCAATGGGCAACGTTTTACATTTTCTCCAGGACGTACCTTATTCCAGAGATATGAGATGTGATATCATATACTTTGCTAGACAGAACAACTGAATGTTTTTGCTAATGCTATAGCATGCTAAAACCAAAAACGATATATAGATAAGATATATTCTTTTTCCTCTGAAAGAGTATTGAGTCTGAATTATCATGCTCATACCCGTAGAAAACACGAAACTATGAGATAAGGAAAACTAGTCTTGCTTTCCTTTTCCTTGTACCAATAATTTATGAAATATTCCACAATTTCTGCACATATGCCCTAAGGTTCCCAGATTTTTTAATATCTAAACTCGCCTCCGAGGAAGTTGGTTTGATTATAATTCCTATCCTCTACGATAGATCATTAAAACTATGTGTTCTACAGGATTCAACATTCAACTTGATTTCATGCCAATTAATTTTGAGATAAAAGGGGTTGGAATATCCTCGACGTCCACTTCCACGGAGCAACCCCAATTTTTTGGAAACACCATAACCCACTTATTTTTTAAATAAGCCTAAATACATTTTCACAGTCAGGGTTCAGAAAGCCCCAGGGAGTAGCGAGTCAAAGAACCCCGCATAAAATGGTGTTTCAAGGAGAATTTGCATTCAATTCAATTCGATGTAACTAACTTCTCGTTGCGACTGATAGTAGTTTAGTGGAACCCTAAACTATACGATATTTTAATTTAAACTATAAATCAATGACTGTTGGTTGAACTGTTGACTGTATGCATGTTGTATTTATGAACGAAATATGAAATGAATGAATACAAAGAGACAAAGAAAAATACTAATATCATTCACCATCGGGATAAAAAATCGTAACTGTAACCTACAATTTCGCTAAAACAGGCAGAGGTAACTAACTCCAAAAACTATAAAAAATGTTTTATGAACTTGTTTGTTGTGTTAAGAAAGTAAGTCACCCAGTACCATGTACGCATTATTTATTATTATGTGAATGTCTCTACAACTTTCCTTGGCTATTATAACGTCAATATAATATACTAAAACCACCGTACATAATGCACGTAGATTATGAATCGTGCTAAAACTGTTCGGTGCAGTGAGTGTCAGTTATCCAGTCCAGCTACCCTTAAAAGTTTACCAACCAACCAACCAACCATCAGCATCAAACAGCAACAACCTGAATGTAATTAAATGTATACGTACGTATTAATTACGGCAAGGTTGTGTGTGACGTGACATGTAGCATAAAGTTGTATTTTAAATATGATACGATGATGTCAAAATTCCTAACAAAAAATAAAAACAAGTTTATCTGCAAGCCAATCTAATCAATCAATTATGTCAAATCATGGATTTCATTAAATCAGGTCGTGGTCGCTGCAGCTGAAGCTAATAAATGGAACGGCAAATGACAAATGTTTAAAAAAGTGTAAGTCATACTCGACAACTACAACGAAACTAACAAGGTACTCTACCCATACGTTGTCTGAAAGTGAAGACATGAAATAAAGTATTAAGAGGTAGCGGTAAGGCAGTTATGTCCTAGTCATAACGCTTAAGGTTTGAGATATGGTTTTGTTAGGTCATGCATCATAGTTATAAGAAATAAAGACTCCTTTGACATTTAATCCATGAACTTTCACCTTTTCACTTATGTATATTTAGTATCGTTTTAACGCTGCTGGCTGCTGCTATTCTGCTAAAACATTGTATGTTCTATTCTACACTCAAAACTTGTTATTTGGCAATGCAGCATTTTATCATAAGTTTAATTAAACCCGATATTTAATATTTTTACATTATAAATTGAAGTTGAATTAGTGATTCTATACGCTTTTGATTTAAACGTAGCCAATGCAATAGCGGAGCTTAAGCAAATCATGGTTGGTTTCTTTTCAGTATGAAAACAGGCAGCGCAGATACAGTAAAGATTCGCAGTATAGATCAACGATTAAAGATAATGATCCAATCCGATTGAACCCCATAATTAGTATATTATATTTATATGTATACAATCCACAAGATACACCTATCGTCTGTATGTTACTATAATATATTCTTTCTAACATATACAGTGAAAACGCTAAAACTACATTTTGCATTATCGCATTTTTATGCACCAACATGACAGCTTGTCAATGCGGAACTTAAGAAAAACATGCAAAACCAAAACCTATAACTGAACTTGTGACTTGGATAAACAACCACTTTTTGCAAGATTGCAAACCATCAACCGTAAGCATAAGTATAGACAACATAAACAACGATATACTATTCACGCTAAGTATTCATATTGCTATTAGAGCTGCCGCTGCTTATCGTTCTGATACTTTTGATTCTTTGTCTTCCAGTTTGGCATGTCAGTATTGTCAGTGGCTGTGGCTAATGCCAAATAATTCCTATTCATAAATTCCACAGTTTGCAATTTCGCAAATATCCTTTTATGAACCTGAGAAGAAAGGTAAAGGCTAAAGGCAAACTTGTTTCAGCAATAATAGAAAACATGCCATACACCATAGATATTACCAGAAAAAACCGGAAAACCAAGAAACATGTAAGCGTAGTTATACAGTGGATAGTAGATAATAGTCGTACATAATATTTTATCCATATTAATCAGCAGAGTTGATAGTAATTCTTCATCAACTATACATAGACTTACTAAATTCCATCTTACTATTACTATCGCGAAAGAATCAATTTAAACGATAGCCTCTACACATATGCATATTATGCATACACGAGAACTCAGCATGTACGTAAAAATGTATCTTCTGGCCCTGGCGTATATACCATGCTGAAATCTGTCTACTAAATAAAATTATAGTTTGACATCATTCGGTATTCATTTCCATGATTATCTATTCATTATACATAACAATAATAATCCTGGGGCTTTCGCATTCTACCCTTTATCTACGACAAATATAGAATATTTTAATGCACAAAACCACTCTATAATACGCAAAACCAATCAAATTACTATTTTTACTTTATATAGCTAACCCTGTACTTAAGTCTTCGGTAGCGTTTTCTTGTTATTGTTTGCAAGTTTGTATCATAGATTACATTTCAATCAAATTACTTACATAAACCCTATTTATGCTTGCTAAATGTTATGAACATATGAATAAATGCATTACGCATTAATTTATCTAACGATATTTACTTTACACCCTTATAAATGTATGTACGTACGTACATAAGGGTGAAGAGTGAAGGGTCCCATGTAAATGTAAGCTTTGGCTTTGCTTTCACATTGGTAGTAACTTCAGCATAATTGTAATGTTGACTATAACTACTACATCCATATCATATACCATGATTCATGGTCCATGAAGCCTACGTATATACCAATACAGGTGACGAGTAGCCGTAGCAAGCATGAAGAAAATGAACAGCAAAAATACGCTGAAGCTAACTGCTAACTGATACTGGAAATTGATGCTTATTATGATTCATGAGAATCATGGCTTTTTATTCAATGAATAGTAAACGGTAAACGTTTACATTTATCTTATCGCGTGATCGGAGCGATCATCTTTAATGACTTTAATAGCCAAAATAAAATACTTTCTATCAAGAAACTCACGGTACGAACAAACAAATTTTGGATAATGGAATCCCCATTTTTGCTTTGAAGTGAGCATGTAGAAAGAAATCTGCATTGTTACATGCCTAACTGAATTGAAATATGAACTTCGGAGCAATCAAATAACAATTCAAGCAGCTACAAAAATAAATTAAGTCCAAGAGTCAACAGTCGAGCAGTCCAAGCATGTACCAGTTAACCTAGTCTTTTTAAAACTCATTTTAAGTATTTAAAAAAGTACTATCATAAAACTTGAACCGTAATAAACCGTAGGACAGGACAATTGACAATGTTGATTGCCTTTTTGTTTGCAGTCAGCTACTAACGTGCTAGCAAATCAATACAATAGTGAATAGTTGTTTTTAGACAAACAAACCTACAACACTATATTTACCACACAATGCCGGAGAAAGGAACATGAAATAAAAGAACTTTCTTTTTTCTCACACCAACGTTTTCTTAAGGGAATTATCCTTACCAAAACTTTTGCACTTTCACTTTCTGACATATACACAATGCGACTGAATATCGATGCATTAGAAAATGTTTGAGAAGTCTATTCAAACTAAACCAATTTGCAGAAATACTGCAGACCAAAACCATGAAATGAAATGAATGAAGATATAAAAATAAACGATACTATAAACATCGTTATGATTTGAGTGAGAAAGAGACGTCGAGGGTGAGGGAGAGCAAAAGAAAAGAATATTTACATAATAAGCACACTTTTTCAACTTTGCACAAAATAGATAACCTACACCTATCTATCGCGAGTCGTGGCAAGTAATTATACTTTGATTGCGCACAATCTGTATAAATTAAAGATATTAAATAGCTATAAAAATATATAAAAAAGATATTTCTGTTTAATACAAACTGTGAACAATGCCAGATTTTTTAATCAATAGGCTTCGTCCAGTTGACCAATCGCCAATAATACTATCAACTATGACATATGAATACTATGATTAAGCATTTAATGAAAATACGAGGAAATTCGAATTTGAGTTATAGTGATTCTTTGTATTTGAGACTTCGGGACTTCGTCAGTACAATTGGTGCAATCTAAACAAAATCTAAGACATTGAATCACACACGCTAACATACAAGTCCAAACAAACACGAGGTTCAGACAAATAATGGAGTAGGAAGCTTCCTTATGCTGCAATTAGTGAGGTTTGCATACTAACTGATGGCATTTGCATTTAACCAAAGTCTTAGTTATTATTTATACATAACATTGTTTAAATGTTGTAACTGGTCTGTGTCCTTACAAAATACCACTATATGCACTGCAAAATGAATCCTACGATGATTATGATTTTTATGGACCATATTTCCTCAACTATTATACTTTTGACAAAGGGGAATATGTATGTAGGATTTCGTATACGGCAAGGTTACTAAATACAATATTGTATTTAGGCTACATCTGGCTATGCAGAATGCAGGTCTGTGTACATAGCCAGGCCAGAGCTAGTCTATAATTAATAAAATTAATAATTTATGTCAATGTAGAATATTTATAGCTCAAGCCCGTGAGGAGTAGAAAACCAAAGCACATGAAGCAATTGACTTGACGCTTTCCTCAGACGGTCATTATGTACTTTTACTTTAGTAAAATTCTTTACATCTATAAGACTAAACAAAAAGTAGAGTTACGAAAGATGATTCGCGCTTACCTCACAGGAGAAGCATTTCCTGTTGACGCATGACGGCGATTGGAGGCAAGGGTGCTATTACTTTGATGAGAATGTGACTGGGAGTGATAATGATGGCGTGAGCAGACCTGATTATTGTCCGTCCCTGAATGACCTCCCGAGCTCCCTTGCCCTTGACCAGCTGAAGAGGAATTAGACCCCGTGGTTGCGCTGCTACCACAGCTCGCTTTTGACTGAGGATGATCAGCAGGAGCCGATCTCCTTCGGCTTCGCGTGCCTCCTCCCGAAGCACTTAAATTCGTGCAATGCCGACAGTGGGGAGATATATATGCTCCACCACCTGAACTTGGCGTACTGGCACCACTTGAATTTGATGGCGTTGGGCTCCCTCGTCTCAACGACTCCTGTCTTCCTGCCCCACTTCCACTTCCACCTCCAGGTAAATGACTATGTGACAAACTTGCCGATCGTTTACTAGAAGTAAATATTCTAGTCCTTCCTGCTGCAGATACTGCTTGCGGAGACACTCCTGTATCCGAACTTGAGCCTTTACTACTCAACGCACTTGTGCGGACTTTATTTGAAACCGAAGATGATCCAGAGGATAAAGCATCTGGAGATCGTGTTCTACGCACGCTAGTTGTAATCTGACCAACATTTCCTTCTCCCTTAATCCCACCGCTACTTCCAGTTCCTAGAGCACTCTTTGATCCAGCCGTAAGGCCCGAGTTCACTGACGAATTCTCCACTGTGCTGTTGCTATTCCTTCCAGGAAGCTGACGATTTATATTTGTCCTTAAAATATTTGAATTACTTGATTTTGGAGATCCAGTGGAAGATTTATTTGATGGCAGCCCGTTCGTTGAAGAAGAGCTTATCACCACTGATTCTGCCGCTTCGCCATTGCCATTATCATTTTGGTTGTTGCTGGTTGATGCGTTTTTATTTTTTAACATTTCTCCGGTTTATACAAATCCTCATATGGAGGCTAAAACTACACCACCTCAATTCACTGTCGTGGGGCATCAATTGAAAAACAACTTCTGTCCACCCACGACGACCACAACTATCGCACACGTGTATACAGACATAATATTATCGGCAAACGTAATCCCAGCACCCGGTACTTGTATAGTAGAGAGATGTTATTTGTTACTTGACTAGGACTGAAAATTCAGTTGCTGGTAAAGGTATGTTGTAAGTTGGCTCCAAAGAATTTTATCGTTGTTGATACTTGGTACTGGTTCTAAACGAGAAAATACATAAAGATTCCAGTAATTAATCAAATTATTCAGCAAATATAATTCTATATATACAGACAAATGACAAATCACAAATAGCATTCCCCTTCAGCCTATTTTATATTTTTTTATTTTAACCATAAAAAAGGCTATGCCATATGTCATAATATGTTGTATGTTCACACACACAACTGACGAGTTTTTATCATTTATCCTTTATAAAATAGCTTACACAAACCATCACTTGATCAATTACTATCAACTATGTAGCATGTAAGTTTTATGTACTTACAACTTACAACTTATGGACTTACAAAATTGAAACTTCTCTCCCATAACTCATGCCGTTTCACAGGAACCACTAACTACTGATGACTGAATACTGTAAGATAATCAAAATTATGATGACAGGTAACAGATAAAGAAAATTCAATCAAACATCTGATACAAATAGGTAATGAAAGATATTCGTTTTCTCAAGTTAAATTATCAATTATAAGATGTGTTCTTTCTGTTTGTCATTTACGATGTTTGATGTTGTTATGATGTACTTTTTAAGTCGTTCGTTTCATTCAATTACTTTTTACTTTTCGTTTCACATAAATGATCAATGATAGAAGATTCTTGGCGTCCGTAAATTTTCCTTTAGTTATTACTGCTTTTCCAACTATGAATTTCAAATAGTGCATTAAAAATTTCTCTTTCTGACTTCCGATTTGAAAAAAATATATATCTTATCTTGTTTTCATATTTCTGCCGCAGTCAGCAGCGAAAGAGAATGCACAATTGAGCGAGCGACAAACGAAGTGGAAGTGTTTTTGTAGGTAAAAAGGAAGTAGAAGTAAGAGAACCAATTTAGAACAGAAGATAGATCGATAAAAAATATTTTTTAGGAACATTTCAATCTGGCACCCCTAACCAACTCGATGGTTTGACAAAAAGAACATGTAAACAAGGCAGAGACAGTCTGGGTGAAAGGAGATGAAGAAAAAGAGCAGCAGCAGCCAGCCAGCTAGAGCTACCAAAAAAAACCAAAGCAAAAGCAGCCAGACACGGAAGGAAGGAATAAATATGAAAGCACATAACACAGACACACCATATAAAATGTACGTGCTTTGGTAAAAGGGAAAGAAAAGAGAAATATCCGAGATACGAGAGAAAGGCAGCTTGAGCTTATAGCTTTTATGCTTATGCTTACGAGCTTAAGGTATAAAGTACTATAAAGTATATGATATCGATCGATATGCATAATGTGTGAACTGTGAATGCCCGTTTAACGTCATGCTTTCTCCTCCGCAATATATTAAGAGAGAAAGAGGCTAAATATATATAAGACTGAGTTGACTGAAGTGAAAGCATATGAAAGAAAACTTGATATCTACTATTGAATTGACTTAAGTACATGTGACATTACTTTTTATACTTACTTTTATATATAGTGAAGATGGAAATTGGAGATTAAAATGGGGTATATCATGTGCACTTGTTCCTTTCATTTTTGGCTATTATAAAGATTAGCGAAGGTATTATGGTGTGGTGTGCGGGGTGTGTGGGTTTTGTAAGGATCAAAGGGTTAAAATTGTTCACTTTGAAATGAACCTATAAGTTGTATGTAAGTTGTAAGTATAGGAATGAAAGTTGTAGGTGTTGATCTTGCTTGTTCAAAGTACGTTTAAAAACTAAAGGTTTTTATATTGTATGATTTATATATATGAACAGCAAAGGAGATTACATGGGATGGAGAAACAAAGATCAAGGCCGTATTAATTTTGAGATATTTCTCATTATTATGATGTAGGCATATCTAAATCTTAATTTAAAACTATATATATGTAATGTACTGATATCTGAGGTTCCGAAATTGTCTTTCCCAAGTTTTTCACAATGCCATTCTTTTATATTGGGTACGTATCTGCCATTCCAATCAAAGTCGGTTTCGCAAAAAATGTTGTTCTACGTTCTGATATATCACATATTGTCCACTCACCACCAGTCCAATTAAATAATGAATGATTGTTGATGTTGATTGTGGAATTGTTTTTGCTTTGTTGTTGTTCCTGTACACACGTTTTTCATTTTGCAAAAAACATACAAATTACTTACAGGAAAATATCGAACATCGCATATATAACATACGATTCGTCATTCCGGAGCTTTCTACTTATATATATAACGCTCTAGTTTATACACATGCATCTGCATTTCCGAGAGATTGGAAACTTCCAGTGAGAAAAACATCACTATCTATCTCACTATCAACTAAATGGAATGGAATGCAGGAAAACATCCTGTATAATAATAATCTTCTCATTTTACGAAAGGCCTGAAGAGTTTTTTGTATGTCGTCATCTGAGAAATATGTGGTTGGAATGTTTTCCCATGATAATTGATAGCATAGTTGATGAGAACGTATGCATATTCATATTTATGTTTATACCTTCTTCTTGTAAATTGGGTATAAATATTCTGGAAATATTTCAGTATTTATGCATAATAATAGTATGCCTTTCAGATTCAGATGCTGCTCAAATTCATGTATATATTAAGAGTTCACACGAGACACCTAATTATCTAGTTTTCGTCTTCCAGAATTCCAGAAAAGTTGTTAACTAAGCAAGAACAAATTTTCCACCCTCTACTCTAACCCTATAAACACGCATCTATTACTGTCAGTTGAACTACAAAACTTAATTGTGGCTTGAGGTACTTTTGTAAGCATATATTATTCTATAGTTTTTTTTACATAAAATATGGCGTGCACACACACACACAAAGTAAAAAAAACTTTGTATAAATAATGTAGTTGTGTTGTAGTTGTAGGGGGTAGTTACGATCAGAATCTGATACTGATAGTATAGTAGCTAGCGAATTTTTTGCTCCTTGTCATTGTTCATTTTTACTGTTCACGTAGTAGGTACTTCGGCAGCGTCAGCGACATATATATGTGCTGTATAATATGCATGAGAGTGAAATAAGATGACTCGACTCGACCAAACTGATTAAGACTACATTGTATGAACAATTCTGAAATGCTGGAAACACTTAAAATATTACATTTTTACCTTCATTTTAGGTTACATATTATATTCCAGAATTCATAACTAGCTGTATATTGCACATAAAAATGCATCGTTAAAACAAAATTTTCGTTACCACATTCAACATTTCGAATTTGCAATATTGTAATAATCTTACCTTTTCGTTTTCGTGTCCAAAGCTGTAAAAGCTGGATTTTTTTTTTCGAATTAGAAGTCGGACGTGAAGCACGAATAAAGAACTTTCAACTGAATAAGAATGAATACTGTATGAAGTCACTCTGAAGAATTGTATGCAACACCATTTTTACTCCAAACTGAAGGCAATCACGATCATCACTTCAACTTTATACTGCATTATTTAATCTGCATGATGCATTACTGTACCGAGATATTGAGCACTTTTCCATGACACATGCACGTAGAACTTATAATAACACTACGCATTAGTATAGATAGCCTATTTGATAATAATTTTACTATATATATCTTGTTGGAATGTGTAACAAACGAACTTAAATTGTGGGTAAAATGATAATTTTCCGGTGCATTAATGTGAGTACGAGTCTCTCATAAATTCTTTTGGCTTTAGTGTCGCTGTCGGATGTTTAAAATGCCTTTAATCAAACCATGTTTGCTACTTTGGATTGTGAGATAAGCTGAGTGAGTGCATGGGAGGAATTTAATTCAATCTTCTCGCATTATCACCAATTCATTGCTAGTTGGATTCCACCAAATCATCTACATAAAGTTCATATATTAAACACATCCACGTATACAGAGACCACTGCATTTTGGCACAAGAAAAGGTAATACATACCTATCATAATGTATATTATATAAATACATACTACTATTGCTATCCGTATCCACTACCTGAATGTTAAATTAATAGGTTTTCATTTCAGGAAACACGATTAACGATACTCGTATTCTATGTCACGTTCCAAAGTAATCTAAGAATGGAGAGCAGGGGATGAAAGATGGATTCAATAGTTTATGTTCATTCGGTTAGGAACGATATACGAGACTGGGATCGTGGGATCTGTTTGATATCCTTGTCATTTCATTTCCATGAACTCCACAGTCCACACAAAAATCCTTTGTGTACACACGTTTGATGATGATGATATGATGTTTGTAGTTTTGTATTCTATGTATATCACATCACATCGTATGAAATGAAATGTGAAATGAATGAGTATACGTAGACTCAATGAAGTATGAATTCCGTTTCCTTAAGATATCAATATTATTGTCAGTCCACTAATCAATATCCGTTTACTCACTACGCTTGCTACAACTCATGTACGTTTAAACCCGGAGCACAGTAACATATTTATTTTCTGAAGTCACTCTCAAAATCAAAAAAATGACTAAATCGGATTTTTTTCCAGGTAGGCCGTCTTTGGTTTCTTTGTATGAAAATTGAAGATGCTGTTTGCAGCAGTATGTACAACAATTTGATGTAAAAAAAAGTGTGCAGAAGTTTTTCACTACTGTGAATGTAATAGTAGTATGTGTGTAATTCTCAGCAGCCGTATTGAGTATGAACTATGAACGGAACCGACGAAAGTATGTAGTCTTCTTTCCATTGAGTCATGCGGTGATGTGATATGCATGCAAGAGATGCAAGAGAACGGATATATATGAAAATCCGAAGAATGGTAAAAAGGACTCTCTGTTCTGTTAACTTTAAGGGTATAATGGAATATATATGAAATAGGTATATCTTCTATCACCTATAGTTTTCATATCAGTATATAAATGCTAAGATTTATGCTTGTATAATGTATCTAAAGACTTCAGACCCAAAAAACTAACAATACGGTTGATGTTGATACATGGATATAGTTGACAGTGGTAAATATATACTACCGAGGACACAAAAAGTGGTTCTTATAACTTGTAACACGTCTAACAATTTAGGTATATGTATAAACTTATACGATCTACAGAGATATTTACTCCCGTTCCTTTCAGCTAGTTGAGATATGTGTCTAGTGCTCCTATTCATTCGTTCTTTTCCGTATGCATGTTTTTTCACTCTTCTCTCTTTTCCTCTCTCTCTCTCTCTTCCTTTTATTTAGCTCACTTCACAAGATGAAAATGAAATTGCTTTTGTATTCCGTATAAATGTTACACCATATAAAGTATATGAATGTATAGGTTCTCGTCGAAGTCATATGCAATCATGTATGTATGTAATCTTATTGGATGTGTCTAATATAATCATTTGAGAACATGTATTCTCAAGTTTCCAACAAATAAGTGTAATAAAATCCTTATAATTTTATATAAAAACATACATATAACATATTCGTTTGCACTCAGGCAGGGTTCATGGCTGCTGCTTCGGAAAATGGAACAGAGGGATCCGTAGATATATGAAAACACTTCATATGCACGCAGAGGTCTTTATGGGTTCATAATATCAATCCATATAACAGTTTTCCCACTTACTTTCCAAAGAAATATGTTGGACTCATATCATTCAAGAAGGAGTATATCTGAACCAAAGACCTTATATTAGAACTGAGATCTGAACGTTTTGAAAGCGACGAAAAGGCAATCTAAGCCTATTGGCATTGGAATCTCCGGATTTTCTGCCTATATGCTTCTGCTTTCGATATGTTCCTTTCTGGTAATCCCCACCATGTCATACAATTATAGCATAAGGAAATGAATATATCAAACTAAAAGTTATTTTATAATAATATATACGTAAGTCCGACAGTACAAGGTGTAACAAAATGCCGTAAGGATCATTGTAGTAAAGTCCTTTTACCTTACCCCAGTTTTTTCTCTTTCGCAGTAGCTTTCGGAAGATGCTGCGAAATATCCCGTATATCATTTGAAATCTACCTTGACCTTTGACGTCCTTCCGGTCAGTCGATTCCACAAGTAAATGCAAATTTATAATCATTTCTGCATTAGCTTTCCAACCATACATCACAAACCATGCACTTCATTTTATATTTACTTTGGCCTAGACGATTAACCCGCTTTCCATTAACCGATCTCGATCCCTTCTCGCTCGTCTTCGCACTATAACGTTAGGTATTTAAAAAACGGGCTTCGGACGACGGAAACACAAAGCACGTTCTTAGAAAGTACCTTATGCTCTCTGTAATGGGCACATATTACTTATTATGTATGTACATTTTAGTGTATAATGCGCATAGACCGAGTATGTTTATGTAGATAGTTTTTGTTGTGTTACTACAAACTACAAAGCAGTATTCGGGAAAAGTAATTGTTAGCATATGGGAGTAAGAGGGCAAAGCAAAGCAAAAGAGAAATAGTCACCAATTCGGTATATGAGATATGTTTGTGCTTATGATGTAAGTAGGTATATGTTAAGGGTGATTTGTGTAAAAAAAAATCTTTAGGCATATGCATATCAAACATGGTTTTCTACTTCCATTTCCATTATGAAAGTATTATAGTATTAAGAGTAACAAGAGAAGCGACTATGAACAAAGTCTATAAGTACATCACAGTCACGAGAGTGTGAATGAAAATATAAGATGAGTGCTAAAAGCATATAAGCTTTATATATATATCTTCTTTTCCTCCATAGGACTAGAGGACTGTATGAGAAATTTGAGAATGAGAATGGGGAAACGAATAGTATAATAGTTATAGAGCTAAAGTGAGAACTTTTCTCTTTCAATGCAGTTGTAGTGTATATGCATAAACTGATAGTATTATAAACACGTCAAAGATATGTTTCATATGAGTAAAACAGCAAAAAATTGTATATACTTCTTTATTGTTGTTTTAAGCTAGTTAAACGGGTAAAAGATACAAAATAGATAGGATTTTTAGTCCCCAGTATCTCTTCTAGAAAAACGAAGTAGCGGATTGACAAGAGAATGAGTTAGTCCTACAACTAAACTCGGTGTTCTTAGTTAGACTGAATTAGAAGAAATACATCTATACGTTATATTATTATTATGAAGGAGTTGGAGTTTCAGAAGCCCTGTCTGTCGGTATTGACGTTGTTCTAACGAGCTCTAACGCTTTAAGTACATAGCAAGGAGTTTGATCATGATAATAGTAATACTAAGCGTTCTATATTCTATCATCTATGCCTGATTTTACTTTTTTTATGTACCCAATTTTTTTACCAATGAACTTGTATTTACTCAGTACAATGCTACAATTTTAACCATGCAACAAAGTAATGTTTTAGACAACGGTATAGGCTCGAGGATGTACGTAATATGGTGAAGGGCAAACATCGAGTAAGTGCATGATTCAGCATGGATTTTGTTGTGGAACTGCATTGAGAAATGAGAAGAATACATGAAGAGAACATCAAGAACATGTCAGTCATGTATCATGTACCTAATTCCTATCTCTCCCTATCTCTGCTTTTTACCGTTAATATGTGTTGAATTTTAACTCGGACCAGAGGAAAATGAGCAGCCTGGGCCAGGAAATGTAGTTTCGCGAAAATGTATGCAAACACACGCTTTGCATAATACGTGTTAGATAACAGTTGCATATATAAAACAACTTGACGATGACTGATGATACAAGAGCTTCATACATTCTTTCTTATGTAAATATCCAAAATGTCTGTACGACTTTTAATAGCTTGCATCTTTCATGAAGAACGGAGAAAGACCCTATAATCTAAAAAAACGTTAAGTCATCTAATGTAACTGTTTCGAATGATTTCTCCAAAAGTACGAAGTGAAGTGAGTACACTTTATTCAAGAATCACAGCTCCCTTTTCCGTGTAGAATAGTGCATTCGACATTCCACACATAATTTAATTATACATACTCTTAGCAAGCCTCAGACAAACGTTTACTTGTCTTTCACACACATTTTTTTTATTAGAAACTGCATTGCTCCATTATATTTTCTTTATCTAATGTCTGTATAATGAATTTACTGCTGAAAAAACTTACGTTGCCAACTAAAACTTCATTCAACTGGCAAGTTTTCCTTGGTCTTGTCTTGATCTTACTGGCAATGACGAAAGTAGTAAATGAAATGAGACGCTTCTGCCATAACACCATTCTAATTAAGCATTTCCTTGTTCTTGTTATGCAAAAGCTATGTAGTAGACTCATATATAGTCAAAGATTATATATATATAGATGCTGCTACGTAATAGAAACGCACATTTTTTACAATTCGAAGGCATATCCGCATAGGTTCCCATGTTAATAATTTTTACAGTTTTTAATCGAAATCCATCAATACCCATTCGACTTTAATTATTCAGTAATGGCTATTTTAGGGGCAGTTGTTGCTGTTGTTGTTGGGTGTCCCCAATACAAAGGGTGGTAGTAGTACATA
>JAANSM010001209.1:0-20103 GCA_036850725.1 Orchesella villosa | reverse complement strand
TTATGAAAATGGAAGCGTTTTGCTTTGCATAGCACCCGCGCATGGTCTAGGTAGAGAAATGAAAAAGTGAGGACACGTCCGATATGTAATGAGATTATTTCTATATCCACACATGCTATCCTTCTGAGCTTCATCACAACAAATCCATTTGAGTGTTCAAGTTTATTTTGGTTGTGCACTCAAACTATGCTCATTTCTCATGTGCTTTTAGATTCTCACAATCCCCTTCCTTTGCCTGGGACCTGGGACTTATGCATAGCGTACCAGCATAAAGCAACAGTCATATATAGTCAGATATAATGGTACACATAAGCCGCCAGCACAAAGAACACGGTAATTATAATTTGACGTTAGAGATTTCAGTCTATGCTATGAAATAATGAAAGAACTAACTAACCAAAACTACTTGTAAGTATATTATTTATTATCGATGATGATGAAGACACAGACATAATCAAACAGATGAGCTGAGGCTGGGGAATGAGGAATGGACATTGACCGATCAAAGTACAAAGTACAAGTCCATTTTCCCTAAAATGCACGCTTCTATATCTATACAAATATACAAAAATGAAAGTTTAAAGTTAGCAAAACTTGTATTGTGAAAGTGAAAGTCAAGGGTCCTCTGTTGAAAAATTGCACTGATTTCACTACATATTGATTTATTATGAACTTTGAATTATGATAGGATAAATTATTTAACTAACGATAAGTACAAAACTACATTAAATGGCACAAATATAAACAGAAATGATAAATTGACATTTACACTAAATGCTTCAGAGGACGTTACGAATCGTTCTACATCACAAATTCCGCTCGCATTTTCATTCGTTTATTACGGCACGATTATGGCATGACTATGACTAATGGTTCAGGTTCAACGTGTTTAGATGATATGCTAAAGATTTGTATACTGATGTGGCACCATGAACATCGTCAAATCCCTGTAGTCTCTTGTTGGGTCTTTCTTTTTATCATTTTTGAATGCAAGGATAATTCTGAAGACAGTCAGCGGATCTTCAACAAATGTATAAAACACCCAGTGTACCGTGGACCCGTTTAACTATTTTGTTCAAGAACACGTGACGTCTTTTGTTGATTTGTCCTTGCTATGATCATCCTCATTAAAATTAACAACAATAGCAAAAAGTGGTCTCATGTTACGCTATTAAGGATTCATACTTGAATTGTCATGTTCATACTACGCATTACTTTCCCTGATTGAGAGCTACAGGGATATATAGCCTTTGTTGCAGTTTATAATAAGTGTATGCAAAATTCGATCAATTTTTATACAATACAACTATGAAAATATGCACGTCACGTAGGACAAAAGTGCAATACAAATGGCTTAAGTTACAAATTATTATTATTATTATAAGTCCCTGGGGTGCTATTAATGCACAGATTCAAATGCAATTTGCAATAGTATCATAACTGGATGGATCATATCATTTTCCCAAGGACAGTGCAAAATGACCTTAAGTTTTCCCCGTCAATACAAAGAATGAAAGAAAGTAAGCAGCCAACAGAAGAGCTCATCAAAACACAGAAAACATCGTTACTATTGAGTACGTATGGAAGCAGTTTAGTTGTTCGACCGCAAGTGAAACCAAAGTTATTTACTTGTTTTGCTGATGGTGAGTAAACGCTCGTACATAAGGAAGGTCTTGGAATCGGTTACATTACATAGAAATAGAACCGCAAGGGGTTTCTTTTCTTTGCATCTTATGAAAGCTTAAAGCAAAGCCGTAAGATACATGGTGTTGGTATAAAGGGATTTCGCATGGGAAAAGCAACCTTTCCCTCTTATAAAAATAGTTTGCTTTCGCTTTCGCAACAAATAATGAACCAGAGTTAGAGCTACCTGGTCTGGATGGATTCCAACAGGATAGTTTCACTGGCTGATGCTGCACTGGACTGTTGTAACTTATAAGTTTATAACCACAAGTACGAGAATTACTGACCGAATGCCATGCAATTTAGTCCTGCAGACCGGAATCGTATATTTGTACTCGGAATACTCAATATTATTTCTGTTATGTACTTTCCGCATAATTCACTACTATGCATTTGGGTTTGGGTTGATAGTTTGATAGTCAATATGACTTGAATATAAAAAATATACGTTGTTTGGGTACTTGAATGTGGGGAATGTGAGAAAAGCTTTGTTTGCAAGGGATATAAAAAATGTATGTAAATACTTACACCAAACATGGCAAATGTTATCCTACAAAAAGCGTAGCTTTAACTTTCAGCCGTAAGTTTAATTCCTAACCGATGTTCTTCTGAATTCAATCTTACTATTCTAATATTTTGCAACAACAATGTTAGGCGAGATAAAGTTTTCGTTGGATTCTTAATGGATTCCGATTCTAAAATGTGTTGAGTAGTTGAGTGTTGCATTTGGTACGAAAGTGATCGCATCTGTAGGGCTAAGAATAGAGCGGGCGAAAGGCGAAATAAGATGCAAGGAAGGAAGGCGAAAATCTGGGAAAAGTTTACTTTGCACTACGCAACTCTTCTCACTAGAAATTGACACTGACGAGACGTTAAGTAGTACATAAAAAATCCTTCACACGGAGCAAGAGAATATTTTGCGTTTGGTATCTCGTTGTGGATCCCTCCAAAAGCTGAGGCGAAAGCTTAATAATCACCAGATACAAGATTGCTATAGACGGGAAACAACAATATTATGTATTCAGTAGATTATATCAGTTATACAAGGATGGATTCATGCATGATCCATCGTTTGAGAAGCGAAGCGTGCTGATCTTTCTATCTACTGGGATTTTACTGGTTTGGTTGGTATCATGGAATAAACACACGTAAAATTCAAATTCCAGTAAATAACATATAGTCATGTAGTTTGAATTAGCTTACGTTTTCATTGTGCTTTCACCGCAGATGTGGCTTTCGAAGAACTTGTATGCCAAAAGTTTGAGTTTTGATGAAGAATGTGAAATCCGAGAATTACAATATGAGAAGTCTACAACAGCTTTTGATTACGGAGATTTTAGAGAGCTTTCGAGTGGAAATCTAAACGGTTTCTTAAGGTGCTTGTGATATAAAAGATGACTGTAACAACTCAACTTACTCAACTAATAGAACTCCTGTTTGTTCTCAGATTTCTTCTCTAGCTTCTTCGAGCACACGCGCTTCATATTAGATGATTTATTAATTCCTAATTGACTTCATCGATATCTCTGAGCACTAAATTCGAGGAATCGCTAATGATTCATCTATTCGTACTTACACCAGCCATAATACCAGTAACATCTCGCTCGGTTTCAATACGTGGAAAACATTATCTTTTTTTATTGTACTTCTGTAAATGTTAACGATATAAGATCCTTCGTAATGATAACGGCGTTTCCTCGGACGGATTCGTTTCCTCCTAGTCTACAATTACAAATTACTAGCAATGATTAATGATTTATAGTATCTTTTCATGCATGGAAGTACACAGAAGGTGACTAGAAAGTGAAAGGCAATCAATGAGCTAAAGTTACTGTAAAGGATCAAATGAATGATAAAAAGAATGATATGGTGCAGTACTGCGCATGCAATTGTGCATACATGCCAAAAAGAAGACTCATTTATATTTCCATCGATTAATACAAAACTACGAGATAATTTTTTGCATTATTAAACTTGGCGATCTTTCTCACTTTCTCTTATTTCCGCACTCGTATATACTTAATCCTTGTAAAATGATCGGTTCATCCAAAACGTTGTGCTGCACACTGAACTAAACACCATCATCATCACTATCGCAAGCATGTTACAGACACTCATCCGTTATCCAGTGGGAAAGACGCCAGACCAGTGTAAGCAGGGCCAATGCAGAAGGAGAAGACTAGAGCAGTGCAAGTCCATGAATCAACAGAAGTGGTTCTGCTTGTAAGATCGTTGCGTTGCGTTGACTGCTTCGTAGTTGCTCACTGCTACCGTATAGAATCCTTTTTAGACGCTCACGCATCAATCTTACCTGTTGTGACTGTGACCATTGCGGAGAAAGATAAATGGGATGGTGCAAGCAAAGACGGAACTAGTGCTGATTTCTTTTCCGTCTAGAGCACTTCTCTCCGTGTTCCAAGCCAGAGTACAAGTAATTCGGTAGAAAATGTGACATAACATATCTCATCATATGCATTTATAGAATTTATAGTATACTTTTGTGTGTCACAATCACGTACGTACACAAGAACACTGTGGTAATGTAGAAGAAACGAAGGGTGAAATTAATTCATTGAGTTATGTTGTGTTTTTGAAGGGCCCAAAGTATAGATTTTTTTGTTAGTAATAAACTTTAAGTAAGTAGCAAAAGAAAACAAAAAAAATTGTACGCAATCGTTAATGTAGTTTCTACCCTAAGGACAGTTACTTCAGTTACAGTTAAGGAATCCCTCACATATACGACGAAAATGTACCAACTCGACCGCAAAGCTGCTTACAGGAAAAGGTAAGTAACCGATAAGACTCACTATGGAATTGGGGTATAGTGTGATTTTCATGATTTCATTTTTTTCAGTAGAGAGAGTAATCAAACCTTCGATTAGTTTTATTAGTCTCTCTCCTTTTTTTTCTTGTTAGAATCTTTAAACTTTCCCTTAATATTATTAACTTTGACATCTGCATACAACTTATAGCAAAGCAACTGTGTTAGTAACTTGTAAATAAAAAGTCTTAATATATAAATTCGTAACACATAGTATTATCGATAAAATAATGCATACACAATATACATATTGCAATGACGAAACTGCGTAAATGGCAGTTTTGACAAAGTGGTTACATCTTTGATCAAAACATACGCAGTGTTTGATTTGACGAGGCAGGAAAGTAATACCATCTCAGTTTTATCATCAATTTGTCCAATTCCATTCTTATTTTCGGAGACAGATATGTCAGCTTGCACTTAAGCAGGCAATATAAGACGGAATTTACTTCTTGTTGATGACAACCATTGAAAGAGCGGATGATGACGCATTCAAGTTAGTTTTCGATCTATACATTAGATTACCAGATATAAAGATGAATCCATTTAGCAGCCAAGGACGCTATTTTATCCTTTATTCTATAGACCACAGCTGGTTGATAGAATGTTTGAATAGTAATATAAGTTGTGCTCCCATTTCCCCCTACTCGACACTACCACTATAACATGCATGCGGTTTCATTAGTCGAAGACGAGTCGTGTTAATGTCTATAAGTAAGTCCTGCGTACACTAATATACAATTTAATTTCATTTGATATCTTCATTCATTTATACCCACACCAAAATAAGTTCACTCGTGGTAGGCACTCTTCATTGCGGATTCAATTACCTGCAATGCAATATAGACATTTGTCAGCATAATAATTGAATTGAAGCTTATTAAACGATATGCTCAATGCGTCCATTTCTATGTAAACTTGGCTTCTTTGTTGTTCATTTTCTCCGCAGTTTCGTCGGTATGCTAGGTCTTTTACAAATTAATATTGCAAGTGGTTCATAATCAATTTCCCTCACAAGTATTTAACACCATGTGTGAACGCGTCAGTCAATAGGTGATGGGGACATTGTAGTCTCATTTAAATGTCTCGTTATATGTCGTATGGTGTTAGCTGTTAGCATTTAATATAACATTTCAGTTGAACGATAGAGCTCGTTCACTTTAAGTTCAAATCTTAAACAGATACGTGCTTTAATGTTACGTTCATATTAAAAAAAACTTGGGTTTTTGTTTGACCTACAAAACGCACACAGTAGAGGTAAATCTTGTAGACCTACTCAAAAAAAAAGTAGACCAAATTCTTACAGAATCCACAAATCGTTCCACGTAATGCGTAAACTCTGCTAAAAAAGATATAATTATGTCATATCATAGATCATAAACAAGCTGATCCTTCTGTTAATGGGAAAAGAAAAAACTAGAAACCCCTTTCCGCTAGAACAAATTTTAATGAAGAATTTAGAAAGCTATCAACAAATTCTTGGTAGATCAGTTCAACTAGCGTAAAGCCCTACTACATCATCAAAATGTTCTAGACTGAAGTCTAGAAAATGGCAAATAATTGGCAATTTTTCCACAGCCAGTTTTCGTTTTACGCATTCAAGCGGTCTCCAATACGCATTTGATTGCTTAAGGTTGGAGGTGAATGTCTTGTATTATCAAAGGTGTACAGACACATCACTCATCAAGACATTTTTTTAAGAAAATTCAAATTAGTTTACTACACACTACAATCCACTTTCGATAAAGTATCTTTGAATCGACGTGTAGAAGCTTTAAAATGTTGTATTCCAATAAACATCATTGTGTAAAATGTAATGAGTGGTTGATAGCAAAGTTTTGAAATATGTACACTGTTGCGAAGCATAATGTTTCCAATATCCAATACACTCTTTATAGTATGTCAAGAAAGCATGTTATATAATACGTAAGCCCTTAAGAAGTTGAATGATAGGATATAATGTTGAATGGAACTTTATTCCATGTAGCAGCACTGAGCTGCGCTGCGATAGGCTTATGAATATCACGTTACCCCATTACAAATAAGTGCCTGTCTGACAGAAAAGTGGTAGTGATAACTGAATTACTAGTCTGCTCTTGGATTTTTTAACGAGTCAAAAATGAGGGAACACCACTTCAGCATTATATAGCATGCTCCACTAGTAGAAAACTTCGTGGAATGCGGAGATAATTAAATCAAACAAGCTGGAATCTTATTTGATAATTGGTAGTTCATTATGATTTTTAACTACTTATACCTACCAGAAAACCTGAGACGATCAACGATATCAAGTAAAATGCATCGAGCCTTTCGTTAAAGTAATATCACAATGCAACTACTTAATTATTTAGGAACTCATATAAAATAGCAATGAAAGATTTAATAGCATGAATGCACCCATTTCCATCATGGCTATATCCGGAAATTGTGCTTCAGAAGTTTTTATGATATGGTAAAGCTTGGCATTGCATAACTTGCTTGTACCTTCTCATTTATTTTCAATTTAATCGACCGCTATTTGCATTACACTTGTTCGTGTGGCATTATGAGTGAAAAGAGGCTTATTAAAAAACGAAAATATAATAATTTAATACTAAACATAAAAATCGGTACATTAGTGAAGCAACTTACGCACTTAAATTACACTCATAATCATGATTTTATATCAGAGTATTTTATAGTTTACACATAGACTAAATACTAAATACACAAAGGAAAGGATAGCCGGAGAGCGACTTAGCATTTGGGAATTTTTAGTTAGATATACTTTGGAAAGTAAAGGAGAATGTGTTTGTCTACGATTTGTCATGGATAGTAGATATTTACCACCAACCCCCACGGTACGACCATGTACAATAATAATAATATTTGCGTTTCATTACGCCTAGGATGTGTAAGCAAACACACATTAATATTTGTGATTACTTATATTGAAAATATTATTCAAACATAAATTAAAATGCTTATGGAGCACTTTTAGATGAATCAAACGCATTGAATGTGTTGAAGATTTCACATCCACATGCTCAACACTCAAAATCTTCAAAAAATTGCAGTGAAGATGTTATCATTTTCTAAGAAATAAGCACTACACAAAGAAAGACGCTTTATGTGCATAAGGTTTCTCAATGATCTTTGATTTTTGAGCGTTCAAGCGTGATATTAAGGGCATATAGTCATCATCTCGTTTTTAATATCTTGGTGCATTCGGCCAAAATGTATGAATTATGCTCTACTACCAAATATAGAATAATTTTATCCATATACCACAAAGATCCAGACCATAAATATGCAATGCGGCAAAGCTTTTCATCAGATCACAAAAGGATCTTAGACAGAACATGGTTTTTAGCTTAACTTTTCGAATAACGTTGAGTTTTGCGTCCGCTATATATCTACCAACCAACGAATAGAGAATATAGCGTCACTAATCTCTGAATATCTGGTTTTCATCACACGGATAAAAAAAGACGCTAAGCTACAAGGCAAAAAACTCGTCAATTCTTAACATCTTTTCCATTTACCTACTTCTGAAGTGTACGCACGTCTCCATAACATACGCTTCCTAGTACATTAGTCTATTATGATCTCAAGAAAACATGTACTTGATGTTCCTTGATTTTGAACAGGCCAAGCGTGAAGGAGGATTAGTTGTGGACGTAATGAGAATATTTCATGAGTTCACCAAACCACCTTGCTGGACATCGATGCTTCTTTAGAACTTTCATATTGTTACTACTCGTGGAACAGTCCAATCTATTCCATCAAAAAAACTTTTAAATCCTCTCTTTGTACCTAAAAAAGTGAGCTGGATACACAATGAAATCGGATTCAATTTTTACCCGATAGTTCGCAAGTAGTATATTACTAGCTTATAAGGATTCAGCAACCCATATCAATATCAATATTGGTTTGGCACATATACTCATCGTGAAACATCAGAAACCCATCACAATTTAATATATAGGAGTCAACTAATTTAAGTGGATATGGACCCTGACAGAGTAGCGTCCGTTACTATTCCAGACTTCCCTACTTCTGTGATGATAACTCCAACGAGTCCTCAGCCAATGGAAGCGGATACATCGGAATTAATCGCAGATAGTGATGGGGGAGCAACTTCCGGTAGAAACGAGAGCTTGGCAAAGATTGAGATAACAGTCCTTTCAGTCATATTGGTGATTGCGATTGTTGGAAACAGCCTAATGTTAATTGCTCTCCGTCGTCAGTTGAACTTCCGCCCTATGAGCCGGATGTACTTTTTCATGCTAAACCTCAGCATTGCAGATTTGTTCGTCGCATTTGGAAACATTTTGCCACAACTGGCATGGGATATAACATTCAGGTTCCAGGGAAATGATTTGCTCTGTCGGATTGTCAAATTCCTTCAAGTATTTGTTCTTTACGTATCTACTTACATCCTCACATCCATGGCCATTGATCGATACCTCGTTGTTTGTCATCACACGTTCTCCAGAAATTATTACAGTGGTTTGAAAGGACCTAGGATACTGGTTGCTGCTTCGTACATCTTCTCATTTCTTCTAGCCACTCCTCAAGTTTTTATATTCAGCTATATGGACGTTCCGGTACGTAAATTTTTATATTTTACTCACAGCTTCTCCAGCAACGCAATGCTGAATGTTGTAATAAACTTTTTGCTGAGTTCGTATGAAACAAAGTCCTTGTGTTTTATCTAATGTAGGGCGTATGTTGTTAACACCTCGTTGCACTTTCAAAAGCGTCCATTCAGTCGAATGGCTCATCATAGACAACTATATTCTACTCTTTCCCATTCACTATAATATAGTTTTTAAATGTCCTTAAGGCTTAAACGTATTATTTTTAGTTTGTCTGTTGTTCCTACAGCTCCTGGTACATTCATGGAAACCCTTAGATAGCAATGTTACGACTCAAACTCAATTTCATCCCGTTATTAATGTTATGTGTGTGAAGCCATACACAATCGCTAACACGCAGTGCCTCCACTAATTCAGCTACTTTGCTTTCTGCCATTAACAATTTATCGTAGGCCTTGTCCCTAGTCTGCATCTTGTTACTTTCACTTTTGGAACATAAAACAATTAAGATGTAATCGTGTTGTTAAAACTAGTATGATGGTAGTGGTAATGAACAGCTAATCTAGCATGAAGCCTTGTAAAATTTTAACCAGCACACAAGGAATTTACAACCTTAACTTTGTTCAGCTTGGTTTAATTATTGAAATGAAGTATGTCGTGAATAAGCATGAAACCATCATCATCAGAAAAATATATAAGAGTAGAATGTTTTTGACTGCTTTTATTCATTCTCATTCTGATTAATCTCGTGTGCTGAGAATAAGTGCACAGCATAACGCTTTTACTCGAGGAGAGCCTTTCTTTGAACTAAAATATGCACACATAACACATCTAGTTAATTACTATCCTTTTTAAACGTAAAAACAAAGGAAGTTTATGGACCAAAGATTGATAGTAAAAAGGGAGATCGTTTGTTAGTAGGTTCGTATGCACGTGTGGAGCTGTTATCTTAATGCAATGTTGCCATTTGTCCCCAAAGGCATAACAAATGAAATTTGAAACACGGAAGCGGAAAAAATTTGGCCTGCTTCTTTTAATTCCTACTAAAATCATTGACACAGAAAATACACCTTCTTGAGTTACTACTGTGATTTAGCATTTACTCTTTTGTTTTATTACTGCTCTACTTTTTTATTGTGCTATTAATGTAGCGTAAAGTGATTTCCATGATGTATGTAGATAACGTTATATCATGTATGTTAAGCAAAACTTGTGTTTAAAAGAATTACAACAAAACATTTGATAATATAAAGCGCAAGGTTTTAATATTTAAAATTGTGTGGCTTGTGGTGTGATTGACCTTAGCAGACATATCAAACATCCTTCTTTAACCCTTACTACAAAAGACTGCTTTTCTGTGAAACAACAAATTGCAACTTTGACTATTAAGAAATTTGTAACATGACTCAAGAAGAAAACATGCAATCATGCAATAAGAGTGTAACATGGGAATAGAAAGTTAGTTGACTTCCAAATCATTTCCACAATACAATTTGTGTCATGTTAAGCTTTTCACTGACTGACGGAACTTGAGAGAAAGGGATTAAAAACACAATATATAATTATTATTGTTAGTTCAACACAATCCATGTCCCTATAATTCATTTATGCTCTTGATAATCGTGATGTTGCGTTGGGCTCTACAATGCTTGTTGTGTAAAGTTGATTCCTTTGTTAAAGCTGTCAAGCAGAGCTAACTGGCAGACATCAGTTTCGTTTTTCCTTTAGAGTCAAACTTTTTCTCACGGCAATTTACTTAAGTTTGTGTGTAGTATCCACAAGATGAAAGTCTACGTCAGTCATATTTTATTTCTTCCGCAAGTTGGCTTTCACCCAGTTACGACCAAACCACAAAGCTTTCATACATGCTGAGTAAGACGAAACTGTAATTCATGAAAAAATGTACGAAACTTTGTAGCGGTAGCAGTAGGTAGGAATGGCTTCAATTAAATGAAGACTTTCGCCAAATGTTAGGCAGACCATGCAATTTCATTCGGTGTAAATGAAAGTTAGGTTGCACAAAGGAAAACCTTGGATTCTGGATTCAGAAAGATGTGAAGGACAAAGCAATTTATACAATGAAACATATATTTCTTGAACGTATATTATTATAAATTTAACATGAATTTTCGGTTTGGTTATATACCTGGTTTACTAATGAAGTAGGAAGTAAAGATGAGTATTGATCAAGCTAATTGTATTCCATATGCGGTTAATCTTTATTCCGGTTATAACCACGCAGCTTTATACCATATGCAATGAATTTTCTTCACTATACAATTATGAATTCATACAAAATAGAAGCCAAAGATAAACATTAGGGATTTGTTTTTAAATTAATTCCGTAAGAAATTGAAGTAGTTTTTGTACTTGTTTCGACAAATTTTACAGTGTTCTTGCTTGAATGCTTTAGCTTCAGCTTAGGAAAAACATATACGAATTTACGTTTTTGACGGTTTTTGAATAATTTAACTACTTTCCAAGAGGATAAAAAGTAAAGAAAACAAATAGATAATACAGAATCAGTAGAATTTTATTTAACTCTGTGTTTAGAAATAACATCAGCAAAAAGTTTAATGCCTGTCATTATTATTTCATAAAAGAATAGCTGGAAGTGAGTACTGAGTACACAACCTTTCAAGCATAAATTCCTTGTAACTGTTTTATAGCAGGCATTAAGCAAGTAAATGACAACTGTCTGTGCAAAATCTCGAATGTGTCATAAAGAAGACAGTATATCTACATCATAACCTTCTAGATAATAATGAAAATGTATGCCGTGAGCATTGGCTGCTTTCACTTTTGATCCAGGGACGACGTGGCCTAAATTGCGCACAAACTGTGTGTTTTTTATCATACAAAAAATTGAACGCATAAATATAGCATAACAACATTAGCCTTTTCTTTTATGTATTCATTGCCTTGTGTTTACGATCCCAAGTTACATCCAGCACCACCCAAGAATCTCGTCAATTTTAATGGATGTGAGACACTTTATATTCACTGGGGAATCTGTAGTTATATTATATTCCGTTATTCCGTAATAGTTATAGATTACCCTTATAAATTGCGACTATAAGTGAAAGGACAACATTTATGTATATACAGACATTTACATTGGAAAGAAACTGTGTAGTCGGCATAAGAGAATTATATTGAACGTTCACTACTTATTTATTGCCTGCTGCATGGTCATATTGATGCGAGTGTGAACATCGTGAGCAAGAACTTTCACTTTCTAGTGAAGCAGCTGGTAAAGCAAATTGTAGCCAAAGGTCCTTTTTTTACTTTCTTCTTGAAAGCTGCGGATCGGAGTATATACTATGTAGGCTCTTAGCATTATATGGAGTACCGCTTAAGGCGTTTTTGCGTCAATAAAGTTCTAGTAAAGCCAATAGAAGAGCAAAATTGGTAGTTAGTATCATTGCCTTCTCTATTTCATTCAGCCAGCGGTGACAGCTATAGATTGCAATAAGGGAATAGTCTCGATAGAATACAAGTTCCCTCCATTTTAGTGGTCTATTCAACCAGGATTCAAGCTTGCTGAATTAGACAAAAACTTGCTTCCTTTTGAAAATAAATGGTTCAAGACAATCATCAGTCCATCGAAAGAAGTATTATGTTTATGTGGACCTCAAATAGCATCTCTGAATGTACTCAGTTTCTTTTTTGTTTGCTTAATAACTGTTGTATTTAATTCTATGTGTTGTTCCATGTTGACCTGCGTTGACTCATGACATGACGTTAGTTGTAATCTAATTGGGATTACATTACTTAATCACATTGCCGTACGCTACTAACTTTTACGTACAAAAGCACGTTTGAACTTACTTGCATGCGATGTGCATCGAGATTGGACATATGTTATGTAAACCTGCTTGCACGGCTTTTGTGTATTAGGTTTAAGATTACTTTTTCTTCAAGTGTACATATACTTTAAGAGATTATTTCAAATCTCGAATGCACCATAGAGTACGCGATGAAGCTGACAATATTGTGTTTTGCTTGCCTTAAAACGAAAACATGGCTTATTTTAAAATTCAGCTTTTATCTTCTGTTTCTTATATAGTAAGTAGTAAATGTAAAGCTCGATTATTTGTGAGTCTAAGATTTCTCTAAAAAAAACTTTCTCATATAGCTTCAGCTTTACACGTAATGGTTTGGATACCAGTAAAGAAAAGGCTTTTCGTGAAATAAATTTGTTTTTTCTTCTTCACAAAAACAGAATAACCCTGGAATTAGAGACTGTTGGGTCACATTTATCGAACCGTGGGGGCAAAAGGCGTACGTGACATTTTTCGTCGTATGTGCGTTTATATTTCCACTCATGGTGATCGGAGTCAGCTATGGAGCAATCTGTTGTAAAGTTATTCGATTCCGCTTACCAAAAGAAGCTCGAGTTCAAAAGCCACAAAATAAAAGGAGAAAAACGAAATACTCATTTTCATCTTCCTCTGCAGGAACAAGAGATGAGCAAGAAACCGAGTCTGTGGATGAAGCTCCATTGCGGAAGGTAATGGGAATTTGGCTGAGAGGTTGTGAAGTTGCATGACCCTCATCATTTATAACTGTTCTTTCACATTACTCTCACCCCATCTCGCACACAATGATCCTGTTCATAAGCTTTGAACATGCAATTGCTATTACGTAAATCAGTTATATGACAGGTTGCCGGATATATGTGGCATAAATTACATTTTCATCCCAAACCTGGACATTTAGATGATTTCACATTGTACATGTGCATATAGCGTGTATCCAATTTTTCTTCGCATGAAGTTATGAAAATGGAATAAATGTTGTGTAAATAAATTATGATTACCTAATAACATTGTTGATCGAAAAAATACTAGAGAATACATATAACGTAACGTTCATGTTCATGATTATGAATATCCTAACACAGTATATACTTCTATTTTTTTATAAACTCGGAGTGTATATAGTTTTTTGTCTACCAGTTAATGTTTTCATATCTAAACAGGCATCAGAGGAACGTGGAGCTTTACGTCGTCAGATCAGCCAAGCCAAGATGAAAACACTGAAGTTGACGTTGACGGTTGTCATCTGCTTTTTCGTTTGTTGGGCTCCCTTCTCCATTACTCAACTAGTCATTGCATACAACCCAGCAAAAAGTAAGGACACAATACGCCTGGATTGCCTGTAGAAATGAAAATTTAGAAAGTAGAAAGATAACTAACTATTTTGATATGTGTAATATACTATGAGTATGTTATGCTACCTCATGCAAGAGCAACCATAATTTTTATGCAAACGATCTGATAATTATGAGCGTATGTTCGCTTTTCCCAAAAACATTACCATAAGAAATATCCCGGTTTTGTAATTCGATAAGATATTTTCCACGAATGTGAAGTTTCTACGTTTCTAATTTGCATTTGCAATTACTACCAGTTAGTCCAGAGATTATCGTTGTTCCATTCCCAACTTTGTTGTAATTAAACTGCTTTTCCAGATACTGATTCGAAGAATGAAATCTACTATGTGGGGTGACATGGTACATGCACTGTTTCAAACGAAATTGTGAATCCACATATCTAAAAGAACCTTGAACTTTTTTTCATGAGTAAATTGGTCCCGACTCGCCTGTTATAGAGATAGGTTAACTCATTTGAACTGTGTTTACGTTGTGGAAACAGTGACTAGGGAATGGAAAAGTAAACAACGTATAGCCCTATTGTGTATACAAGCATTATGAGCAACCGTATTTCCCTTTGAGATACAAAATTCAATTCCTCTTCAATAGGGACATTCTGTAGTAAAATTGTCTAGTAAAGTCTTGGTTTCTTTCTTTTTGTGTGTTTATCATTAGACGCTGGGCCATTACAAGTCATCTTTCTGCTTCTGGCATCCTTGAATTCGTGCACCAACCCTTGGATTTATTTGGCTTTCAGCGAGTCCCTCTGCAATCAGCTCCGGGTAAGATTTTCTGTTTAATTAATTTCATTTTACCTTATTTAACAAGGCGGATAAGAAAAAAATGTAATTTTGCTTGATAGACTTGTGAGAAAAAGTGCTCATATAACATATAATAATGAAACACATCCTCATTATTTCACATTTGGAATTTGGAATGTAGATAGAAAAGGATGCTGTACGCTTTCTATACATGTAGATTACATACGTGTAACAAAGGGCTGGTTGAGTAGGTATAAACCAAGAATTTTGAAAGTTATTATAGGAGATTTGGTGAGGTATGTATGACATGCTCAATGGAGAGTTTTTGTAGATCCGTATAATCCGTGATGAGGAAGCTGAGCATTATGCCGAGATAATAGGTACATTCTAGACTAATACCAACATTGCAATTTGCAATGCTGTAATTTAACTCCCACATCACATTCCATTGATATTGTTATGTTTTGTATAACGGGACAGTGTATGAGTTTGCAAGATTTTATCTTTAGGATTATACCCAGCATGATATGCAATGTACATGAACAACGCGGTCAAACTGAAGGATGCGTAGGAGGTGTAGGTAGATGATGTCCGAGAAAAATGTTTGACGTTCTTCTACGCCATTGAAAATTCACTTTAATCATTGAAGAAGATAACCTGGAATGTATCTCTGAATCTCCGTATACAACTATAGCTTCAATTCGAAGCTTTTCTAAAGGTGACGAACTCACGCACGAGTTTCACGAGCTACTTCCAGCAGTTGAAACGGCATAGCGTACATTCCAAACTTTCTCTTTGTCAAACGACTTGTATAAAACATCTTGCATGGTAGAAACAGTTTCATTTCTAGCAAAGCAAATTATTTGGGCGTAAACAATTTCGAAACACGTAGCAATCCATTCGACTCATGCATACGCAATTGGAATTCTATTTCACGGTCTAGCGCGTTTGAGTTCCACTCATAAATTAATATTTATTTAGAACATACAAACAAAAAACATTCTTAAGGATGAAAATTAAACACACAATGGGATTTTATGTTAACTTACTTTGGTTAAACTGTAATATTGCAGAGTTATAAAAACTATGTAGGTACTATTTATTTTGTAGTAAATTTCAACGTAAACAAAGATTTAATTCAATTTTTTAAAGGACCATATGAAATCAAATTTTGTTGGTAAAAAATCCACATCCTCATGTTTTTTATGATCTAAAACTCGAACCCATGAACTTATGGCATAGTTTAGAATGTACTTGGAACTTGCAAGTATATATGGAGTTTCGGTCGATATCACGATCAGCGCACTCTAATTCAAAAAAAGGCCTTTTCAATTGAATAGTCACCAAAACACGTATTCATTTTCCAAAAATAATCTAAAATAGAAGAATGTACAGTTTCAATAGAATGCAGCTTCCAGTTTTTATTGGACGTTCATGAACTGTCTTGCCCTGATGGACACAATTTTAAATTAAATCCAGTAAACCGTATTATATGTTATATATATTCTCGCTTACACAATATATATGTAGGTCTCTCTCGGATTCGGATTGAGACGCGCATCGGACGATGAAAGCATTGGTGATGATAAGGAAATTCCTGAACTGCACGCAGGAAGAAAACCACAGAAAGAGGAAAGAGCATTGGAAAGGGGGAAAACGGCTCCTGGGAAGAAAGTTCCGGCTGCCGCTTTGTCCGACAACCATACAAGGAATGGTGAACAAGTGCAGCCTGAAACCAAATCGGATGTGGTGTGAAATCCTTTTGAACAAGGGTACGTGGTGAATAATAAGTTTCATGGGAAATCATATTCTTTCGAGTACCCACATTTTCATCTCTATAATTTAAATTTCCAATACATATTGTATATACCTTGAAAATACTGATGATATTGTTTTCTAAAAATATTCATCATAATGCAACATCATGTGGTGCACACAGTGTAATAATGCATCTGGGGTACGTACAAACGTGCAACTACTCTTAACCGAATTATATGTTACATTATTCTAAATTTAAATATATTTGAGCATAAATATTCTTTTCATCAACAAGTACGCATAGTTCACAAACATATATATCTATCCTAAGTACACCAGCTATATACTTTACGTCAGCTAGCAGTATTAATATTAATATTATAGAGTAAATATAAATATAAATACTTATACCATTACCATATACAATGGATTTTCTTAGTAATATTGATTTTACAACAGTATTCAAGATTTTTAATTTGATATCACTTTACCAGATCAATCTTTTGTAGAATCATTTTTCAATTTAGTAGCGTTCTGCCATAATGATTTATAATGAGCTTTCTATATTGTACCATAAATGTTGTATGTAGTATAGTAAAACAAGGTAATTGTAAATACGAAATAGAAACATTTTATGTAGAAACAAACGTTGTGTAGATAGATGCTGCATACAATACAATCCATTATTATATGAATATTAAACATCCTGTAGAAAATGCTCACCTTACCCCCTGATAGTTCATAAACATTTTAACATTTCTAGGAATGTACAAACCGAGAGTTCTTTGATGAGTAATATTTTCTCAGGCAGCAGTTTAAAAATTAGTCGTATATAGTATATACACAAAATGCATGCAAATACGTAGAAAAGGACAAAGCAAAGTTTTCATTGAACAAATTATTGTTCTCTTCAACTTTCCAAGAAGTACAGCTATTGTATAATAAATATAAAACTTTTTAAGTATGTATTACACTCTTTATGTTATCCCAGTATTGGAAATTAGCCGCAACCATTCTAATATCCGAAGAAAAGGTAGTAGTTTCAGAATATCAACTTTTTGGGACCACGTATTATTACCAGCATTATACTGGTCTAAATTCAAAACCACATCAACATAACAAATTGAAAATTGAAACGAATTTGTCTACTGGGTACACATTTTTACTCAAAACTTTATATGACTCGGTTAAACAATGTTATCATATAAAAATATTTGGTTGTAAGTCTTGTCATGAAATTGCAGAACATAATGTACATTATTCACTCAGTTATACATTTTTAAAGCATTATATATATAACTTTCTTCGAATTCAACGTTCATATGTGCCAAAAAGGATTAAAATTAAGAGATTAAAAATTAATGTATGAAACATAATACGAGTACAAGTAAAACTTTTATTGTTCACATTGAATTTCGTGGAAAAAACAATAAAACAATTGCACTAGACTACTCTTTTGGGTATACCTATACCTTATCATTCCAACCTGATTTTATTCGCATATTCATTTTCCAAAATGTTTGAATAAAGAAATGTATGAATAAAAGGAAAGCTATCTTCCATCTCTCATCAACTTTCAAGCCATTTCAAGGTTACCAAGCTTGAAACTGGGTTAAAATAAATTGCTTTATTCATGTAAACTATTTTGATTACAAATTAATCATGCTTGAAGAAATCATTAATTTATGTTCATTTTATTATAAATGGATTTAAACCTCTTTAGGAACAAATTATTCCAATCTGATAACGTGATTCGGATGTCGGAATTATCAGCAAATTGGAAATACTTTTTGGCTACATGTTTTACTTATAATTATAACTGGCGTGTTCAAAACATTATATATAACGAGATTTATGAAATTTCTAGAGAGTGAAATTAGTCAAAGAGAAAGTTGGCTTTTCGTAAGATTGCTGGAGGACTTACACGTGTCATATTAAATGGGCTTAAATAACTTTGTATTTCGCTATGAATGATGGAACTAACGATACGAATGATACGATACGAAGACAAATACGGATGCTTCATTTTTATATACAAACGCATAACCAGTTTGCTGAAGTTTTATATTTGTCAGGAAGCCAAATTTAAATTGTTTACTTTTTCCTTGAGGGAATAAGTCCAAGATACACTTTCACTTTAAACACTCGAGATTAAGTTAATGAGAGTTCCATGTTTACAGCATAAACTATTGGCTTTTCTCGAGATTATTTTTTATGAAACTTTCCTTTGAAAATCTTGTGATGACAATTAAGTTGAAAGTAACTCCGTTACTGTTTTATCGTAATGTTTCACCGGTTTATATGTACATGCACATATACCTTATAAGTTATAAGGTATTCTCCGCTATTGTTAAAAATAATTAGAGTTGTTTATAGACTTTTAATAATAGACAGTGTAGTATACAACTCATATTTGTATGATGTATACCTGGTATTATGCTACGTACATTGCATAACAAGAGGAAAAAGAAGCGCCGTAATAAACAATCGAAAGGAAGTGAAGAAAGGAAGAAAATGTACGAGTTATATGCATTCCTATGCCGGTAATATATATACTTGCTTTCTTTGAAATTTTACTTGTAGTTATTTAGAAACTAACATTTTGGTAGCACACTTGGTGGTGAGTATATGCAGGCTTAGAACCCTGTTTCAAGGTAAGTAACCTGTACCACGCTATATGATTCGTCCGTGCTAATTGGCGTTTCACCTACTTTGCCCATATTTTGTTTATCTTTAATCATTTCTGCAATGACATCAAGCTCTTTCCAATATTATGCTAGTCAAATACTACGCCAAACCCATGTACGTAAAAACGACACACACGCCTACGAATCCATCGTGTTATTCATTATTCACAACACCTCTGCGTAAAGTAAACTCGAAAAGTGATCATTACTCATGATGGCATATATGAAGCCCAAAGCATTTCCCAATTATTAGAACCATATATGTATACCTATATTTGAATTAGGGAACTGCTGAATTTCAATTCTTACTCTTGTGTATTCCTGTCTGTCATTTGTTAAAGAGTTGTCTAAATATCTAGCTTAATGTCTCCTGCAGGAAGAAATGAGCATATAACATATGGTGTTGATGACAGGAAATTTCTATTTTGTGCCTTGCATGAGTTTAAGTTCAAAGTTAGATGGAATGAGGTAGCACGACAAAGTTTAAGTATAAATACAACTTCAGAAAGTGTATGAAGGTCACTGGTGTTATATTATTGGAAGATTGAACTAGACATTATGTCGAAGTTTACAATCTTAATTGTTCGAACGAGCCCTGACCGAAGACATCAAATATTCCTAACTAATGTAGTACCCCTAGCATATGGCTGTCTCT